>JARWCS010329124.1:0-20560 GCA_034783895.1 Geukensia demissa | reverse complement strand
ATCAACACCGTCTTGGGATTCGAGCGGCAAATTTACACTTTCGACAGGACCACAGACGGTTATACAGAAGGGGAGCACATCGTGAATATCATCAGCATCAATAGCATCCTGGTGAACAGTGATATCATCCATGGAAGCTACGTGAATGGAACCCAGCAATCCACCATCTACAGTTTCTTCCCCGGTGTCGATCCTGGCATGAAGATCATTCAAACCCCCAAGAATCTGGTATACTTACCGGTGACCCTGAAAACCATCAATCGCATGCAGACTTATCTCACCGATCAGGATGGTACCCCCATCGATCTCCGCGGCGAACACCTCACCATCCGCTTTCATCTTCGCGAGGTATAAATAAAAGATGTATCACGAACACGGTTTGAACTTGACGAAAGGTCAAGCTGATAAACTACAGCGGGCAGTCAAGAATGGTTGTCCGGTCACCGTCCGTTTGTCACACTCAAACCTGAGAGGAGAACACAAGATGTTGCTCACCTCCCGACAGGTTCAAAAGATCACCAAGCTCCTACAGAAAGGTACTGGTGGTATGAATCTGGAAATGAGTGCTGCCCAGTTGAAGGACAATATGAAGAAAGAAGGTGGTTTCCTCCCCATGCTGGCCGGCCTGGCCATGAGAGCACTTCCCATGGTAGCAAAGACCATTCTACCTGCTTTGGGAGTAGGTGCATTGAGCGGTTTGGGTAGTGCTGCCGTTTCCAAAGCCATGGGTTCGGGATTGTACTTGAAACGAGGTGGTTGCGTTTGCACGGTGAAACCTAGTGGAAATGGTCTCTACCTCAAACCCTCAAATGCTCGTATCATCCAGGGTGATGGACTCTACCTGAAGCGCGGACAGCAATTCTATGATGGATCAGGCTTGATCCTGGGTCCTAATAGTCCTTTTAAGAATGTACCCATCCTCGGCATGCTCCTCTAGGTTCATAAATAAATGGATGTAGATTCTGAGTACCGACAGACCAGAGTCGAATATATGGAGGATCAACTCGATGCAGAAATTCGTAGGTATGAACGCGCCTTGAAAATCTATAAACGCCTGGACAAGATTGTATCTGTAGCACTAGGTGCTTGTTCTGTGGGCAGTTTGGTGTTAACCAGTGGTACTCTAGGTTCAGCTTTGACCGGTATAGGTGCTATTGCTTCCCTCCCCTTGGGATCTCTCGCCTGCTTGAGTGCCACCACCGTCATGGTACTCACACTAATCTCGAGGCGTATCATGAAAAAGAAGAAAAAACACTGCGACACTTTGCGATTAGCACAGTGTAAAAAATGTTTGGTTGAACAATGTATCAGTACTGCCTTGGCTGATGACGATCAGATCGATGATGTTGAATTTGGAAAAATAGTTACCTGCCTCAAAAATTACTACGATGAGAAAGATCAGCTGCGTCAACCTACCACCACTTTTAGCGAGGACCTTAATGCGCATGCGCCGTAAAAAACGTCACACATCCTTCCGTTACGCTTCACTCCGCACATCGTTTACACGATGTGCTCCGTTCCGCTTCACTGCACGATGTGTGACGTTTCGAGCATTAAAAAAGGGTTTCCGATTCGATATTTCTATCGAATTGGAAACCTTTTTTTTTTCCTGCCCTTTTAATCCATGAGTAAAAATCCATAGTATTGGTAGCGGGATGTTTTGCTCTGTGTTAGACCTGTATTTACCACAAACTTTCCTTCCACCTTTTCGATATCTTTCTTCATCAGTCCACTGCAGGCCCACACCTTTTTGTCGAAATTCCCGGTCTGATCCACTAATGATAAGATCCATGCTAACCCATGCTTTGTGGATACGACTGACACTTTCTTCACATGAAATGGTGTCATCTCCGGCAATTCATTCCATTTCATTGCTCTATCATTCCTTTCAGCCACTGTTTTGGTTATCTGATCCATACTTGGAAACTGTACCATTTTTGGGGCTGGGGTAGTTGTGATATCTGATACGAAAGCCATATTTTCTTTCTACCCTTAGACTAATTGGGGATATGGTAAATTTGCATTTTAATGTCCGGGTGGTCGATTTTCCCTTACAAATAAGGGAGGTGGTGACTACTCAGTTTGTAAAGCCTTACTGCATAGTGTATGACATAAACCGTCAATTGCGGAAAAGTTCTTTCCTTTGATTAAAAATAATAACAAATGCAGAAACGCACATATTATTTAAAATAGCTCGAAAATCACACTCTAAAAAAGCCTGACATAGAGTAAAATGCTATTTCTGATATAATTTCAGATGATTCAAACGTTCAGTTAAGCAATTAAAGGAGTATTTACCAAGGCGACCGGCACATTCAGTAGAAAGTCACAGTTAATTTACCTTGAGTAATTTACATCACTGTCAACTTCATATAGAGTTTGAAATGTTTTACGAAGATTTTTCATGGTAAATTTTGCTATTTGTTTACCTTAAGCACGAGCTAGCGTGAGCCCGAAAACAAAAGACATTAAATCTACGTAATAATTTGGAAAAGTAACTCGGATTAACTAACCTAGAAAAAATGTTATTTTCCGTTGGTTAATTATGAGTATGATACTTTTGGGAAAAGTATGAAAGTGGATCGTAATGAAATGTGTGCAAAATTTCAAATAATAACAAATAGTTCAAAAAGGAAGATATAAGTGTGCACGCCACAAAAGCTCGACATACAAAATAATGTCATGAGGAATGAGAACCTATGTTGTTTAGCGTTAGATAAGGTTAGTTATTAATAAAGCGGCTAAGGTAATATTATAACTGGAGACCTTATTATCGTAAAAGACCGAGAAGCTATTGCTTTCCACAAAAGGGACCTAAATATCACTTGCAGCTTAAATTTTTTGGCCGAATGTCGTGAGGTTATCGATATATCTCTACGCGCAAAAAATCGAAAGAAAAATATCGTATAGATCCTGTAATTAAGGCGTTAACAAATACATGGATAAAATAATGCAGATATTCGTATTAAATGTTATGAAACGCATTATATAGATATAATAACATCTAATGAAATTAAAATGCAAACTTAAAGAACTATATAAAACGTATGTGTTTGGTCCTGCAGATAAAGAAGCACATAATATTGGAGGAGTCTGTCGAACGTAATATATAGAGGTCGTCCGCGACAAAATCGTAGTTCCAACACTATCATAACAAAACAACAGATAGCTGATGAACATCTGAATATTACAACCCAGTAAAAGACTTATCTGACAGTATGAGAGTACTAGCTTCCTAAACTTCATAAAACTCCATATAAATCTCAGTTCATTTCTGCTTCTGGTAAAGGCAGAACCACTGATGTCTAAGTTCTGTTACCTGGTGTCCTAACTACTATTAAAACTGTCATCGTTAACATTGTAATAACTGTGATGAAAATTAATCTACCAACTACTTTTGTAGCTTTAAAATTTTACCAGATGTTTTAAACGAACTAAAGTCTATATAAGTTCCCTTTTCAACTATAGAAATTTATGATTTTTCTACTTTTAATACCACTATACCACAAAGGTTTATTCAAGAAAAGTTTTGTCTGATCAATTCAAATCCAAAAGTCTGCTTCCTGCATATGCTGAAATAAATTAAATTCCCTTTAACAAATATACTTGTTGGACATTATCTGACATGATTGCAGAGGTCGAATTTCTTCTTGATAATATTTATTTACGATTTGACAACGAGTTCTATCGACAGATAGTCGGCAAACCAATGGACACAAACTGCGCTCCTCTAATTGCAGATTTACTTTTATATTGATATGAATCACAGTGTATGACAAAAATTTAAAACAGACCCATCAAAACAGGATTAAGTTGAAAAGTTTGATCATACTTTTAGCTATTTGACTGAGTTTTAGCTTTAAATAATCCAGATTTTCAATAATACGCAAAAATAAATTATCCGTTAAAAAACCTATCTTAAATAAATCTGTAGTTTATTGATCGTACTCCTTTATAGATCTGGATTTAAAATATGAACATAGTCGTTTATGCACTAAAATTTATGGTAAACGGGACCATTTTCTTTCACCATAGTTAACTTTTCGTTTCTTAATGGGGACGTGCCTTTAGCTCCCTCGTATAGGGTTTACTTTTTACAACTAGTTCGGTTTGCTCGTGTTTGCACCACAGTTTCGGACTTTTATGATCATGATGATTTCAACTTACTTACCTAACCGTTACAAAGATTTAACGCAAAAATAAAAAAAAAGTTGAATTTCGATACGACAAGAAATATCACATCCTTCACATCCTACATTTTATGGAAACATTACATATACAGAATATAAATTGAAGTGATCAAATGATTCCCCTGCTCCGTTAAACAAACTTATCTTCAAGCGGTTCACGTTGAAGTTAAGACATTGAATCATGCGTTTGCTGGAACATAAATTAATAAACTTATCGCTTTCTTACACAACTACTTATACATTGCATCAGCCGTATTAAATCTGCTGTTTTTGGCATCTCGTGTTGACAGACTTGCTGTTTTAAATATGGAATCTTGCCCTGAGCTTACTTTTAGTAACTGCAATCATTCATAAGAGAGGTACATTGCATATTGTACATTCTTTTTGCATTTATTTTTGTTTAGTACATTTATTGTAATTAAGGCAGTCTCTAGTCGGATTTGGTAGCTTTCTGTTTAATGTCTTTCATGTTTTCTTACATGCACATTTTGAATAATATTAATGTAAGAGCAGTAACATTTAAGGTATAAACGAATTTGTATGGGGGACAATTTAGAGCTTATTACAAGGACCGGGTTTCCACCCTTTCCTATGTGTATTTAACGTTTTTCCGTCAACCCTTGTTACTTCAAATGGAAGTCTTTACCAATTTCGAACAGATAAGTAAGCGCACATCGGTTTATATTAAGTGTCCTGCTATGTTCGGGAGCATAAGAGTATAATTTACAGGTCACGGAACAAATCTGGCGTTCCAGAATAAGCAATTTTGACTTTAGAGAGATATTACGCTACTTTGAACGACCAGGGTTAATTGGTAATGTGTTTTTTGTCATATTTAAAATATCAAGGCTAGCAAAACACAATCTATACTTCCACCACTATCTTTATCAATGTTTGTGTTCTGACATGTCCTAATAAGACAACACGTGTATCATTTCCTGTTTTTTTGTCACATTTAAAATATCAAGGCGAGCAAAACACAATTTATACTTCCTTGAAAATATTCTTTTAATATTACTGCTCAGCCTATACATCCAAATGATGAAGACGATCATTTATAAAATTTTTAAATTTACAAGTCTGGTCACAGATTAAAATATTAAGATGTGAATCATGCCCGTAGCCAGAGTTGGTTCAAAATCCTGCAATCTATATTTCAGAAAGTCCTGCTTTTAGACTTGTATAGTCCGACTTCAAGCTGAATTGCGAGTTTAATAGTGCTTTTTGGTTTTTAAGGAGGGTGTTCGTCAGAACCCTCGAACCTCCCTGGCTACGGGTATGTGAATCAAGTCAAGTTTTATGAGACAAAAAAGAAGATGACTCTTCGGTGTAATCTGCGGTTTCATCCTCTGTTGGAAAGATGTTCGGTTGCATTTCAGTGTATAGTGATTCTTCATCTCTTGTTTCTAAAAGACATCGATACATGTTAATATAACCATCGGCTAAGCAACCTTCATTGCTTTCAGAAGAAGATTGCGAAAAATGGTGAATACTTCCGGTAAACTGGAAATCTCCCATTTGTTCTGAAATTACCACAATATCATCTTCATCAGCACTGTCTACCTCTGTGTTGAGTTTGATATTTGGGTTTCGGCTATGTGAAATTTCATTTGTAATTCCCTCAACTTCCTCTTCTGTCATTTGTTTATTATTTTGTTTAGACGTTTTAAATCTGTAGTGTAAATGGCAGCCCAATATTGTAACCGTTAAAACCGTAGAAGTAATTGCATAGATTACAAATATTCTCCCCGTTACTCCTACAATAAATAAATAAACGTTTAATTACTGCAAGTATTGTTGAGATGTTTGATGATTTTGTCATACTATGTTATATAATTACTCTTCATGTAAACAATTTTCAGTAGATTTTCAATTCTACTATTTTTACGTATTTTTACAAAGGATATATATATATGATGTTGCTATGATATGCGGATGCATATTAAACGCTAACTTATATATGCATATAAAGCGGTCTTTGAAAAATCATGTGATAATTAATGGCCGGTTTTTTCACTTTGATTAACAATAAAGTAAACATTCAGAGTAATAATAACAATTATATTTTGTAATCCGTGTAACATACCAAAATATGTCCCAAGGTTTAAAGGCATATTACACGGAAAACACAATATTATTGTATAATTAGAAACTCTTTGAGACTTTGCAAACGATAAACGAGTAGAGTTAAGTTATTGAAAGGGCTATTTTACATGTACACTTACCATTTATTTAGGACAATTCAGAGGGCATCACATGAAGTTGTTTTACACACGGGTATAATATATGCACGGGTAACAGGAAATTCCACTGTAGGATCATACACAAAGGAAAAACAATATAATGAGTACACTCTGGTCAATGGCACTTTTAATGGCACTTCTAGTTAAAACGACATTGGCAATTTTATCAAGAGCAGCAGTTATTTAATGATTATTGCAGTCGGTTTTTTCTTCTTTTCGTCAATAGTTGCAATTGTAAATCTCCAAATTCAAATTTAGCCAACTATTTAAAGGTTAATTATACAAATATATTGTAAATGTGTGATAAAACGGTTTCTCTTTTTTAGACTGTTAGACTGTTGGCTTTATATGCGAGTCAGATTATGGAAAAATTGATTTTCATTAGCGGTAGTGTAAGATCTTTAGTTCTCTGTCGAACATAACCAATTGATGAACCTGCAGCGACAAGCTTCTGCTGGGCATTCATTTACAGCATCTGTTGTAAGATTTAAGTCCTAACATATTCAGAATATCACTTTATTTGTTTTTGTTAAAGCAAATGTGTTGCTAGTGGTTATTATCCATCCTTTTAAATAGATTAGAAACACTATAAAAATAGAAGATGTGGCTTGATTGTTCATGAGACAACCATCCACCCAATAACAGCTGAAGCTAAACATCTGCAGGTCCCATTATGGTCTTCAATAAGGAGTCGGAGTCTATACCATAACGAAGCTTTAAAGGCCTCAAAATACAAAATGTGAAAATCATTCATAAAACACAACATTCGACCTAATCTATACAAAATATGGTGAACGAAACACAATAAAATACTATTTAAACAAAGAGTACCACTTGAATTTATCAGATGATTTGAAGAACATGCTAATTTTTATACCAAATCTGTAAAATTATAAAAGACAAATTAATTTCTTAATCCCTATTGTTAATGTTTCAAAAAATTCTACGATAACAAAAAAGCTGTAATTATTCGCGCATAAGAGTTGACTATAATAGGATATGTTTTGACTCTCTTTAGAAATATCATTTAATTCAACAATCAATATTATTCCAAACTTTTTCACAACTACCGATTTCTGAGGTTGTTTTAAAATATTATTATAAGTCCCTTAAGCGAAAAACATTTATACGATTTATGCGTTTGCCATGGACATAAAGTTGCGTTTTGTCTGTCGAAAATGTTCCTGATGTCAATAAATGAAAAATTTGAACATAACTTTATCCTTATGACCTAGTGGGTAAGCTTTTGCAATTTTTTATGCAAGTCAATTCTGATGTTTTACGTTAGATTTCGAATTGTTTGTAACTGTCCAGCTTGATTTTGAATAACATCAAGTGGTGGAAATTTGACATAATTTATTATTTAAAATTATGATTATGTTTACCTAGATGTTGAAAGAGCAAAACTTTTCGTGTTGTAGAAAACGGTAAAGATGTTCGCTTGTAAGGTAAAAACTGTAACGGGTTATGTGGAATATCTCATTCACCAGCAAACATTCTAACTGTGGGCCTACACTTCCAGCACGGGGATACATTTTACCGCATACACATAGCACGAGAAACCAAACCAGACAAGACCATACCCAAAAAAATGAAACGAAAGACAATGAAAGAACATACAATACTACACCGGAAACTAGGGCTGTAGTAAGACGAACCCTACAAAAACGGTAGGATGGGTTCAGTTGCTCCTGAAGGTAAGCAACTTCTGCTCCACAAGTGCCACAATTAGGGTTGCTGTTTTCTTGTTAAGTACTGTTACAATCATACATTTAGTCAAGAATATTGTCACAAAATATTAGATACAATTGACAGGTTTTCAGGCCCGGCTGTTTATTTATATCGTTTTATATCTTAGAATTTATAATTCTTCACCTCAACGTACAATAATTTCATTTTCAATATAAAAACAATTTTTAAACAAATAATGAATTATTGTGCTTGAATGTTTATATCATTGAGCTCTAACAAAGCCACTGAACATGGTATATCGGAAAATAATATTTCGTGTGTTTATATATAATGTCTGGAAACAGACTAATGATTTGCATTGTCCGATTCTTGCTTATGTAAATATCACAAGATTTTCACACTATTTTTTGCCAGTCATGGATTTTTGCATAGTAAAACATATAAAAATCTAAAGTATTGGTAAATTACTTTGACGAAAAGTGCAAAAGAATGCATAACAACATATGCCTTTTTAAGAAACTGGTCACTCTTAATACGTATGATGAAAGACACCAGTCTACAGATTCTAAAATTTTAATAGATGTCAGACCTGTTAATAAAATTGTCTGTGTTTATTGAAGCTGTATTCTCAGGGAAGAATACAATTTGAATATAGTACTCAGTACGGTCAACATCATATAATTAGCACATCTAAGAAGAAGCAAAATTGACTATAAAACAGAAGTGGCTTCTTTAATAAATCTCATTCACGATAAAACCTTAACAAATAACAAATGGGAAATGGAAAATTCAGCCTTTAAAATCAATTTGCTTTTTAATATAAGTGACTGTTTCTTATACATGTACTTGTAAATAATTTTTAAATAGTAATTAAATATTTACCGTCGGCAAAAGTTGACTCTGTTGTTGTCCTGTACCTTTCTATTGTTGGGTTGCTGCTGTTCAGACCTACAAGAACAGCATATCTACATTTTTTTATTTTAAAAATTTAAATATTTGGTATTAAATTAAAGTACTAACAATTATATTTTCCTATAGTTCTCATACGATTATATTTTATATTTTGTTGAGTGTTTCAAGTCTTTACAAGTTTTGAATAATTTTCATTTGCATTTTAAAAGTCTATAAATGCAAAACCAATGTTTAAACTCTAATTTAACAAAAAATTCTCCATAAATGAATGTTTTGTTTTCATCAGATGAAATTTACCTCAGCTTTGTAAAAGAAATCGACAGTTCTAAAAAAATCTAAAAATTGACGAAAAATTTTTGTTTCAATTGTGGTTGGAAATAATATATATTTTGCAAAGTATTTTAAAACGTCTAGTAGTTTTCTAGTAAAGCAGTTGACAGTTTTCAATTTCAAAAAGTTCAAAAACTATGTTTAAATACCAATATCAGAATATTAAATCCAATATAAAATCGTCTTCATAAGATAAAATTTTACCTGAATTTTAGGATGTACCTGTAGATCTTAATTTTGAGGTACCCCAAAATCAGGTCACAGGAGATCTTAACCCCGTAATTTCTTTCTCATCGGCGATAGTAGGTAGAGCATTAATGAAGAAAAATCTAGTGTTACCAGTCAGAAATAGAATGTCTACGGGAGATAGCCAAATCACACAGTTCAGATAATACAAAATAAATAAGATAATGAGAGAGACAAAAAAAAGAAAAAAATAAATAAAAGAAAAAACACACAAGCGCAACAATCAACAATTTAAAAATACAAACATACAAAGTTAGTGTCGCACAAGAGTATATTACGCCTTTACTGGCTGTCATATTTTAAAGACTATTTAGAAGTGAGAAAAAAAAGTTCCCGGTCTTTGTAAAAAGGAGAAAAAATTTGCAGATTTTTTTATTAAGATATCACATCAGCATATTTATTAAATCTGTATCATCAATAGTTATTTTAATACGGAAATGCCATAAAAACAAACTGATTATTCTAAAATAAAAGCAGAAGACATTGGTCAATAGACTTTTCACTGTAGAAAAAAAAATCAATAGATTTCAAACTCATATCAATTAGTCGGCAATTTTTAAACCTTCTTCTCGGAGAGGAATAAGGCTTAAAGTGTATGTACCCGAAAGTAGCTGTACTGAATTTTGTTTATGTTTGCCTGCATGCAGTCATTTTTGCATTCTCTGGAAAGTTAGGAAATCTTTTGCAAAAGCAGTTGTTATTTGATCAACCAATGTTTTCGCTCCCCACAGTATCAGATGAAAGTCAATCCACAAAAAGCGTTCTGTACGCAGATATATTTGTAAAAAAGGGAATACATTTCCGCATTCATCCTATATCCTTTATTTTGATAATTATACCAGGGTATAATTTGTAATTGCAGTTAATAAACACTTACCGTCGAAAGAATTTGTTTTTGTTGTCGTCGTGTTTCTTTCTGTTTTTCGTTTATTGCAGTTTGTACCTACAAAAAATAATTTCTTTTCTTCATTGCATAAATCCGAATTGCTATAATAAGACAACATTGATTATCATTTTTAATAATAGTAAAATGTAATAGACTAACGAACTACATTATATTTACACAGATTTCACACAACCATGTTTCAATTTGCCGACAAGGGTAGCGCAAGACTAAATCAAAATGTTAAGTGTTTAAAATATGAACGTGAAATCCGACACTCTAAGTCCAAGTAAACAAGACAAAGTCGACACAAATAAAATTGTGAAATATACAAAGGAACAGGAGCTCAGAACACCTTAACAAACAAGTAGTACGACAAAGTGTTCAAGAAAATGACTTCTTCTGCTCCACGTGGGTACCTGACATGAAGTCAACAATGTCACAATCAGTGCCATACCAACAATACCATTACTACTCTGGTATTTTGTACAATTGCCATTTCTTTAAGACTGTTTAAATTCTTGGAAAAACATGATTCTAGTCTTCGATGTGTGGAAATATTAAGGTCCAGAAAATCATGTTAAATCCCACCACATGTATCTTATTCCTGTTCCAAATCACAGGTCAAAATCAATAGGTTGGCTGTTTTTAGGTTACCTTTTTTACATTTTTAGGTTACTTTTTTTTACATTTTTTTGTTTATAGTTCTAACATTGAGGCAAGATTTAATTTTACGTATGCAGGTTTTTTTTTATTTTGGGCGATCTAGAGTTTGTTTACATGGAGTGTAATTTCTCCCGAGTTTTCAACAATCACTTTGTTTCCTTTGTTACTAATGGAGACGGACAATTGTCACTTTGACATTATCCCTATATTTTCATACTTTTTTATATTTAAATGAAAGCAATTTGTCACAAAGAAGGGAACAATTGTAGATCGCTATGAACAAGATATCACTCAGCTTCAATTTACACTTTACTTTGAGATATCTTCCTAAATCTGTGCTACAGCTGATCTTAAACATGCCCAAACAAACACGTCGATTTTTAGCATTAAATTTTGAGGAAAAACTTAAATTGGGATGTTAATGAATTTTAAAACTAATTCGATGTCGTTAATCTCCAAACATCATCAATTTTCTTCTAGATATAGTCAATTAAAACCTTTTTTCATTAAAGCCTATTACTACAAATAGAAGGGTGTGTTGTCGTTGTAAATGCGCTTTTTGTGAAAAAGTGAAGATGTTGAATGTGTTAATTCTATGCTTAGTAACTATGCTAAGTAACAACCATGTCTTAGTAGGTTCTAGACCAAGTTCATCAAAGACATGCAATATTCATTTAGGATAAACTGGGAAGAAGTTAAAACAAGGGGGATTACCGAATCTTGGTGTCATCATTTTGGGTTCACGTTTATGTATTACACTATTGTTTCGAACAGAAAGTGTGAGGAAAATCACCGTGACTTACTGAAGAGTGTTATATGTCCTGGTCCTCCCTTTTCTCCACATATCTGGGTCTCATTCCCTGGACAGACTGTTGTGCAGGTATCATCACTGGTTTTGGAAAGGTGCGCCTTTTGTTCGACTTTAAGACAATAGCATTTATCTCTCTGAAGATAGAAGAGAAAAAAATCAATGAACGTACACATTTCAGAGTTTCAATGAAGACGATTTTTCGAGACTAATAATAAAACACTCTTGTTTATACCATTTTTATTTCTTTTTTTTATTTTTTTATTTTGTTTCAAATTTGTCTTTTCTCTTTGGTCTATGGGATTTTGATCTCTCACATGGGTATTCTACAGTGGACTTGATATAGACATATAACAATACTAGACAAACTGAAAGAGACTAAATAAAGTAATTGACGACCTGTTTAAGGAGAAACAATATAAAAATTCGGCAAATATTTTTACGCGTATATTACACCACAAATTGCACGAAAATTAAAACCTTATTGTCTGAATTCATCCCAAATATTCATTGTTATAATAAATGACTTTTATAAAATGCTCAAATTTTCTGATCAAATCAGTTTCTTAACAATATCGTAATATCTTCTGTTTTCATAAAGAAGTACAAATGCATCTGGATATTGTTTGCTGAAGTGATTATAATCAGTAGACAGATGACAGAGCAAGTCAATTAGATAAGTATTACTTATTATAAGTGTTAAAAACATGTTTATTTACAAATGCATATTTAAAAATGTTGTGCATGTTAAATTTATTAAAAAAATGTCCTTTAATTCCAACGGGGGAGGGGGGCATTAGTTATTAATATAAAATAAAATGTCAATAAGCAGGTAAACATGTGCTTAAAGTAATAAAAAAACAGACAAATTTTCACAATATAGAGGCCTTTTGAAAGCTTTAAACAGGGGTGGTATTTCACTCCCGACAGTGACGACACCCCGTTTATAACATGTTTTTGGCCAAATTCAGAAATAGTTTTTAATATACCAATAAAAGCATGATAAAAGAAAATGCACTAGTATTATCCTATGACACAACTGTCTTGACAAGGAACAGGCGTATGCAAAAGGTTACGGTTTTAAACATATTCATTTACCCAAAACTCTTTTCTTTCCTTCGTGGAAAACTTACACAGTTAAAGACACATAAAATGTCCTCTGAAATTACTTAAAGGAAAAGGAACATTAAAATCAAATATATGTTGTCGCAGTTTTCTTAATGTAAGAGCATAATAAACAAAGTTATGGTAAACTTTAACCAGACACAATTTCCAAAAAGGATAATACTTCCAAACTACATCTTTATACCAAGTCATAAATTGGAATTGATTATTTGCAAATTACAAATTCTATATTCTAATGTAGAAAAATGATAACCAAGTTTCCTATAAGATGTAGAGGTGAGCATAATATGGAAGAGGAACTTGGTATATATATTCTCTTGCTCATAAATATGGAATATTTTAAATTTCGACCTTACATTAGAAATATGTATGGCTAGACATTGTCAAGCAAAATTCTTATAAAGGAAATGGAAGATAATGCTTGCAGGTTGACATTAGAGGATAGTGAAATAATTAAATGAAATGAAATAAAACATTTGAAGGAATATATCCGGAATACAAATTTAGCATTTTTTTACAAAATGTGGGTTTCAGAACTCATAAAACTAGCCATCGGACACTTTTGTAGCTTGAAGTAAAATAATGAGATTTGCGTGTATAATTTTGGCATTCTGGTTCATAGATTTTGCATGCAATCCCTGAAGTTAAATTTCCATATTTATGACCAAGTGTATTAAATAAAATTAATATACTTTATGCAAATTGCTTGGGCAATTCTGTAATTTTATTGGAGATTTGTTAATTTTCTATAATTTCATTTAACCCCGCCCATCATAGCAATGAGTGACAACGAAAATACCACATCCCAATACCACCCTCTATACCGGATGCTGAATTTTTACTTCTTCCGCATGCAATTTAGTTTTTTATTTCCACCATATTTGTCAGACGACAAATAGTGTTAATCTTTTTCTAATTGTTATTTTTTGACCAAAAATTATGATTTTTTATTGTCATGTCTAATATATTGTTGATAATAATTTAACTTTAAAGAGTTATTGAATTAAGTGTTTTATTGGAAAAAGGACATTACGTATTATATAAAAAATGCTGCGTGAAGGTAGATTGACACATTTAGAAAAAAACACCACCCTCGTCTTCGTGTGATATATTTTTCTTTGTGTGGTTATCTATCGCAACACCATCAACTTAAGGCAGTATGTTTATAATACCCCATCGTCAGAGACAAAGTATGAAAGAGCTGGATAACGACTCACTTTTTTATTTAATTGTCAAATTAATAATAATGTAAAAGACATTTTTCTTCCTAAAATTCTGAATTTGAACCCAGACTGGCCTGACTATTATTTGAAATTATACTACTTATTTTAGATCTTTATGTGACTGATTTGCCCATTGTTGTTGATTTTATAAAAGCAGTCTTCAGGGTTGAGAAAATGAGATCCATATTTGTCAAATGCATGTATGTATATCTACAACCATGTTTGTTGTGATATTTGTGTTTTCCTTTTTATTGCATTTTGTAATTTTATATATACTTTCTGAATTACCCAGATGGGTTTAATTTAATTAAAGTTTAATCCTAATAAGTAATGTCATGTTTGCCGTTTTGCGGATATAAATTGTCTCAAAGAAATGCATTCGCGGGAATTGCTTAAAAACCAAAGAAAAAATCCAGACAGTTTTCCCTTTACATAGTTACTAATATTATGTTATATTTTTATATTATATTTAATAAGCACATCTTACCTTCAACCCAAAGTAAGCAGAAGTATGGCATTGTTCATAGCAAAACTCGTATCTGTTATTATTTGAATTTGGAAGATTATGTTCACTCCCAGACAACTCAAAACAACCTGTAAACAATGATTTTCAATATGATTAAAGTTAGCCGATCTTTTACTGGTAATTCTGCCTCGTTCTAAGCAGGTTTAAGACCTCCTTTTTCAGTGGTTAAGAGGCGACAAGTTCAAGACTAATTTTTCCTCAAAACTCCTTATCCCTACCGCTACTGGTTCTAATCTTTCTTAATTACAACCTTCGAAAGCCTGCGCCTGTATAATGAATGCACTGTTACCAGGGGAGATAACTCATTATTCATAGAATTTAAACTTTTGGTAATGTTTGGGTGCAAACTTTACAGCTATGGGAAAACCATTTGTTAAAGTGATTGGATAGTCCATAATTGTCACCGTAAAATGATTAAGATATGAAAAGATAAATGTATATTGCATCTATAAGGTTTCACTTTTATGGGGAAATAGGCATAATTAGCCATAAAAAAGGCGAGATGCTACTTAACTTGTTCCCTTTAATAGTTTGTTTAAAAATTGCGATGTGAATATAAGGCGACATTTAATCAATGAATTAAACATTTGTCAATTTATTCATTATCTAACAATGTCACTTTTTATAAAAGAAGAAAGTGCAGTCGTGTTTTACAACGTTTGTCTTTCTGTTAACATTTAAAAAAAAGTTCAAGGTTTGTGCAATTTAAAGATAATGCTATAATTTGTTTTATTTGGTGTATGACTCCATAAATATTGACATATTTATATATTAATGTACGGCAGATAGCAAGCAAATTAGACGTGCTTAGGGCGGAAACAAGACTACATAGGTTATAAACAGGACTAGCTAGTAAATGCATTACCGTTGCTGCAGGTTGTCAAATTGAAACTTTTCATTAAGGGAAAATTTTGCCCCAATTCAATAGACCACAAAGCACCACTCGTAAACAGCTGTTGCAATGGGTTCATGAACCTACAGAAAACTGTGACCTTTCTGACATTCAATTAGATTTTTTATGTCGAAGTTTTAAGTCAAAAATGAATCTTTATGACAATGTTCTTTGTAAATCAAACACCAACAATCTTTTAAGAAATAATATGGAATATATGCTATAAAGAGAAATATTCAAATGCTAAATTTAACTGCGTGAAAAGCTTGCTTCTAGTTTGACCTTCACCAGACACGATTGGGGCAAAAAATAAGAAGACTAGTCATATATGAGTTTCTAGTTACACTGATGGGGAAAATGAAAAGTAAAACAAATAACGTAAGAAGCACCGACAGCCCAAAAATAAAGATTACAATCAGAGGTTTTTTAAATAACAATGTTAAAAAGATGTAAAACATATCTTTCCAACATACATTCCATTACACTGCAATAAATAAGAGCGTACAACTGAAACACGGGGAAGATTTTTACGACCTCCACACAAGACAAGATTTAAACTTAAACTTCATCTTCCCCTCATACATTCCAGTACCCGAAAATAAATAAGAACAATGACCGTATGTGCTGATTCTTTCACAATAACAGCATATTATAATACTTATCGTTAAACAAATGATACACCACCAAAAAGCTTAAAAATCTTAAGGTTTGATAATTTATTTAGAATTCTATGTTTTTAAATTTTTGTAAAAAGTAAAGACCTATTTTGGTTGTTATCCTGTTATCAATTAATTATGATAACAAATACAGTTGTTATAATGGATATACTTCGAGTATTCTGACAGCCGGTGACCCAGATGAAATGACCTGGAGTCAGTGACAACAAACCAAGTTGTAGAACTAAAATTTATTTTCCTGACATTCGGTAAAAAAGCTGAAAATACAAATAAAGGCATACTATAAAAAATGGACAAAACTGAATTTTACATAAAAATCAAAATAAACAAATTTAGAATTAAGTTCATGTAAACGGTTATGAAATAGAAATCATTACTACAGTGCTATTATAAAAATTTCACAAATACGACGCAATTCTTCCATTGTTGGAAATTACAAAATTATCTGGTGGATATACACATAAATGAATAAAACAAATAAAATTTGTCAAAATGATTCGGTTTAAATGAATAAAATGTTCTTGAAAACTAGTGTTCATATGTCGTCTGCCGGGTTCAAAACGTGTCCATTAAGACTGAATATCTATCAGTAAAGTGAATAATAAATTTATAAAATAAACTGTACGTATGATTATCCATATAAAATTAAATTAATTTTCATTGAAAATGTAACTTACACTGTGGTATGTCCCGGATCGCTCCTCATTCTTTTGTATGTCGATTGTTTGGCGATCACAGGAATGTGAAAAATAAGTTTACAATGAGGGACAAAAAAGATATGTAAAACATGGTTTCCATGGAAGATAAAAAAATCCATCTGAGTCCGAATTGAAAATACGGATTGAAAAACACAATAGCTATGGAATCAGAAACATAATAAATACTGAGGTAATTAATTGAAAATACGCATGTAAATAAAAATATTACCCAGAAGAACAATCGCCTAAACGGATCAAGTATATAGTGTGAAAAATTGTTAGAAACAATTCATTCTTTAGTTCGTGATACCCATACTGTTCAAGCTATTCTAGTCTGAGAAACCGATTTATGACTCTTATTCGTGTATTCAACAGATGGTTTAGCGGCTCTATTGTTTTTCCTTAAGTAATTCAACTAAAAAGCCCCAAACCTTACGTCCTCCAAAAGATTTCCTATGTTTCTATGGCCTTTAAGGACTAATTTGTGAACAACCCAGTAAATGACTTTACTGGTTGAATTTTCGTGATGCTATCTGAGATTTTCCGCAATATCAGGCTAAAGCAGTCTCCCTGGGGCAACCCTATTTTCTAAGGAAAATTGGTCCAAAAAATACCCAGGGAAATTTATGTATTTTGTAACATAGCAATTCAACTCAGGTTTACTTTTTTGGACATTTAATCCTAAAAAAAGTCTTTTCTCGATATTGGAATCGCAATATCACCTATACTGTTAGCGACTTGTATAAGGAAGTGTTGAAAACCAAGTTACTATTTTTTAAGAAACTTGTTTCATGCCCCAGGTAGATCGATGTTTTTAATGATGGTCCTGAACCAGACGAAACAAATAACTCACGGATGTTCGCTGCTCATGTTAGATTTTCAAACTCCTAGGATTTTATCCATTTCATAGCATAAATATTTTTGTTCAGAGACCCCCATTTTTAGTTTCATTATTTCTTTTAATATGCTTTAAAATGCCATGTGAGAGGTTTTTATGAAACTCTTATTGTTAAGTCGTTGGGTGTGATACTTAGAGCCCTCTTAGTTTATGGACAATCAAGGGAAACACTTTTCCCGCAAAATTTTCAATTGCGTATGCCTGCAAATCAAGCAAACTTATCCATCTTTTTTATTTTTTGTTCCCGTAAAAAGTCTCAAAAGCAAATATAACAACCTTTTGGTAACCTTTTTACTTTTAACAATGTAGCAGACATACTTAACTACACAGGAAATGATAACAATAACATTGATACACAAGCACGTTCTTCCTATCGTTTGTTCATTGTCTGTTTGTTTTGACGATTACATCCTCATCTCTGATTATTTGAACAGGTGGATTAAATTTCCGGGAATCAATCAAATATTTTCCACAGAGTGTTTGCTCCTTTCATGAATGTAAAAATACTTTTGAAACATATGTTTTCATTCTTTTCAGTCAGTTGCCTATACTAAATGTAACTTCCGGCTATTTATAAAATGTTCATCCAGAATACTCAACAATAAAGATTCATAATAATAGCACTATAGTGAACGATTTTTATCACGTTCTACATAATTATATGATTCCCTCAGTTTTTGTTATTTATTTCAATCTGAATAAACTCAGGCCTTGGTAAATTTGTTTTCAAATAAACAAGATCTTAACGTAACGCTTCAATTTGCCTCTGTTCTGATAACCTTTTATGTCAGCCAATCAAATCTACGATTCCACGATGTCGGAATCTTTGGTCATATGACGAATCATGAGGGTCCCGAAAATTTTTTATCAAAACAGAAAGTAAAATAGAGAATTTCTTTAACATTGGTAATTTTGTATTTTGTAAGATCTTGGTTTGTGAACGTAATGAACAATTGTACCAAGATCTGATTGCAATAACATAAATTGCTATTTAATTTGCAACGAGTATGTAGACACTAATGAATTAACTGTGATTTTTGTACCACTATTATAACTTTCATATTAAATCTGCACTTGTATTCTGATTGTCATATGAAATTAAAAGTTTCTAATGTTGAATCAATATGGTGAATTTTGATATGTAATATGTACATTTAAAGATGTTTTCTCTCATCAGTAGCATTAAGAGTAAAAAGAGAGGAAGTCCGATGTCCAAACATAGTAAAAAAAATATTCAAATACAAATAAATCAAAATAGGAAGTCAAATGCAGGGGCATGGACATCTACTAGATCATTTATCGAAAGCACATTAGCATTTTTTCTGTAAAAACTTAAGAGTCTCATTTATATTAAACATAGTTTTTGTTTTATTCTCTATACTTAACAAATATAAATTTAACTACTTCTTCTCGTGCATTTCTGTTCCGACCGAATAATTACACAAAGGCATTTTTAAGAAACATTCTAAAGTAGCACAAACAGATTTTGTGTAAGTTTAGGATTCAATTATATGGGGAAAATACATCTTAAAATCACGGTTAATGATAAATTCATTAATAATAATAATAATAATAATAGATTTTAAAGATAGAGAATAGTCATCAGATGGTGCATTTTATTTATTACAAATATCATCATTATTATTGTACATGTTAATAAATTTCTCTTCAACTGTGGTTACTATTACTAATTGATATATAGATGACCTGTTTTATGTTTTGTAATAAAGATTTTTACATTCCTCCTTTTAGCCACCTTAAAGTCCTATGAATTTAAAATGTTGTTACTTTTAAAGAAAACAACCATGTAACTACCATTATATTTTACAAAAATGCAATTTTCAAACCTTCCACTTTTTATGCAGCAAATGACTTGTAGTTTTGAGAGTGATTGTACAAACAAGAAGGCCTCTTAAGCCTCTCACACTAGAGCAAAGTAATGCAATAAATAAAAATATCTAAACATAAAACTAAAAGGGGGACACCGTCTGAATCTAATACAAAAAACAGCTGTTGGAAATACACACGGGCATAAATTATGTCCCGAAACAGAATGAAAAACATATCATAGTAACAATTAAATCGTAATACATAAGTCAGATGAAGACAGTTTCAGTTCCCTTAAATAATGGAAAAGTAAATCTGACGATTGTGTTTGCACAAAGTTGTTTGTTAATTCCAATTCATCATAAGTTCGTAACTAGGGCCTTAACCGCTTTTTTTCAGTCTAGCCATATTTGTCGAGTTTGAAACGTGCTTTTTAAACTAACGTTGAGTCGTCGATTTACCCATTTATGAAAAGTCTATTAATTACAGGTTTACGTAAATGTGGTGCATTCAACTGTAAAACGCATTTAAAAATTCCTCTTTTTAATTTTTTTTTCAAAATTGGTCAAAAGTTGTTTGGTATAACACCCATTTTAATGAAAGAAAAGAATGAAGAATACGTTTTACATGTTATATTTGATACACAATTACAATTTTAATTTCACATCCGCTCGTGTTTTGCGTAACTACTTGCATTTAGTAATACGAATGATAATAATGATAA
>JARWCS010329114.1:0-12291 GCA_034783895.1 Geukensia demissa | reverse complement strand
TTGGAATTTTATACATGAAACAGTAGACTGAATAGTTTTTGGAGGAAAACTTCAGAGGTAACAAAAACAAAAATTATTATTCAGACAAAGCTTTAGATAAAATCAGACTTGGGTACGACAGCTGGAATAGGCATTGCAGGGTGCGAGGTTAGCTGTCGTTTCCGACAACTTGTGTCTAGTTGGTTATTTGTTTATCCTTATTTCAAGGTCAATTTTCGTGTTTTATCAATAGTTTCACTTTATGTATTTGGGGCCTTTTACAGCTTTTGTTATGTTATGGACCCCGTTTCATTATTGAAGGTCATAATGGGACCTGTAGAAGTTAAAATTCATCTTTCATTTGGTGGATGGCTGTCTCATGGACAAACATGCCACTTCTCCTATTTTTTTTATATTATGATACCATGTGAATGTACATAGAAAATGGAGAAACCACTTAATTAACTGCTATGTTTCATAGTAAAAATTCACAAAACCCAACCACCGTTCATTCTGTAGGTGCAATGAAAATTTTCAATGGAAAAACCTTTAGGTTGGACAACAGAGAAATGTGTATCTTCAAAATGTAAAATATGCACAGAAAAACACACTGTAATCACATTCAGACTTCCCATAATGAATTCCTCATAAATTTGGTATATGGTTTACGGGATAATCATTTGCTTTGAAACTGTGCACCCCCAAGGGTAGCCGGGGTATAGAAATAGGCTGTTCGGTATCTCTGCCTGCAAAAAGAAGCCCTGCTAAAGGGGCATCCAATGGTTGGGCGGGATGTATACTCAACCATCCCGAGAGTAACCAGGGTTAAGAAATTGGTTGCTCGGTTTCTCCGCCAGGATGTAGAACCCTCCTAAACAGTCGTCCGTTTGTTGGGTGGGATGTATGAATTCTCAACCCGTCTTGGACAGGAACATTACCCCCGTGCCCTGTATTGAGAAATGCCACGTTCTCAGCACGTTAAAGATCCCTTTGCAAGAACTTGTAATGAGTGGTCCGTAGGTGACTAGTTGCTAAGGCTAAATTTCCTGCCCAAACAGTCCCAATTTGGCATCACGTGGCTATTTTATTCCCTGGCCTAACCCCCTGCTTAACCCCTTTTATGATTTATTGCTTGATAACTTGTTCTCGTCCTGAATATGCATGAAATAATTTCCACTGGACTTTAAACAACAATCAATCAATGTTACAGTGCAATACAAAAAAGGCTAAAAAACTTTAGGGTATGCATTCTACACATAAAAATAAAGGTCAATAATTTATTGTTTTTGTTTTATGTGAGGTAGATTTGGGGGTTGCACTCGTAAATCATACCAGGGTATCCTTAAACTCTTGGACATCGTCAGTTCCATCCACTTTATAAGTTCCAGTCTGGTTTAGGTAATTGTAGTAGTCAGGGGTTGTTATTCCTAGACCCTCTGAAAGAACAAATAATTCCATCTTAAATTCTTCTTTTTTTTTTAAAAATACCTTTGTATAATTGTGGAAATAAATTGCCAAAGTTGGAGAAATTACATATTTTCCAGCCAAATCTATCTCAGAAAATCATACTTTGCAATTTCCATTGAATCTTTACAGAAACAGATTCTACCAATTTAAACTGTTAATTATGACTTTTCCCTCATATCAGTGGTAAACTATAAAATTCTAAAATGCTAGCCATGCCTCTAATTCAAATTTTGAAAATATGTTTATTTTGACAACAGCATTGGTGAGATTGGGTGCATGGTAAGATTGAGAAGCCTGTCAGAACTGTTATCATTCACCATAACAATGTATTCATTTCTGGATGCCCCAAATTATCAAAAATGTTGTTATGCATAGTAAGCAATAAAAATCATCTTTGATTCCAATTGCTTTCTAACTTGTCAAGAGGGCCCCTTGCACCGGTTTGAGCGGAATTCTTTGCTAGATGTCAATAACACTACAACTGTGCATTGAAGCACACAAATGCGGTATAAGGTAAACAAATTACAGAAGAAATCTAACAAAATCTGTCATAATTTGCTCGATACATACAAAATCAATCACAACATTTAACAGAAACACAGGGCATTGACAGACTTACGCTTTAATTGAGCATCAGCTCCAAAACACAACTGGTAAAATATATGGAAGCTTCTTTCATTAGGATTCTGTGTAACCACTCTTGACTGAAAAATACAATATTGTTTCTGTTGAATGAGCAGGTATGTATCTAATCAACATTAAAATATATATTTCAAAAATAAGAAACAATAAAATTAGGACCTTGCCATTACAAATAATAATTCTTTAACAAACGTAATGAAAATTTTTAATTGTCCAACCGGGTCATTACTTTAATGAAAAAAAAATTGGACACAGATATGTCTTACCTAAACATAGAAGTTTTAAAGAAAAAACTGAAAACCCCATATTTGTACAGTACAAAGTCCAGAGCCAACATGCCCCACTTAGTAATAGTCTACAGTGGTCTGTATAGATAAGTTAAAATCAATTACCTTGACCACTCAGCCTCCCTGTGGAGACATATGGCAGATAGTAAACTACAGTGAACACAAAAATATTGTTGTCTTATTCTGAAAACTGACCAAAATTCTTTGAATCATGACAACTAAGTCATCTATTAAATATCATGTTCTTTTTGGATACCAAATTTGGTCTTCCTAGGTAAACTGTTTCAGAGATATAAAGCTTTCAGTAAAGTTTACACTGCCAAAGCCATTGCTGCTGAAAAGTAATACCCATGTCTCATATTTGCTATTCTATCATAGGTGTTATCTAGAGAAGTACTGTAAACCAACCTGTAGCAACTTTTATTCATGATTTTTGATAAATTCTAATGTCCACGGCAACTACATATTAAAAATAATTAAGTTATATACCATTTAAATATTACAATTTCCTGAGATTTGTGTCATGATTTTCTTTGTTATAAAATTTAATCCCTCTAAAACAACAGTTGCCTTACATTACATTGCTATCTTTTAAGACTACTTATGTTCAGCCATTTTTCTGGTGTTATTCAGTTATAATCTCAATAGATACACCTTTAAATGATATTTGAGAATTTTTTATTAATTCCTTGTTATTTCTTCATTAATTTTAAGAGATAGAACTTACTTAGATCTTACTCAAAATTGAGCACACTGACCATCATTTTTTCTGTTTATGTTCTTCCAAGATAAAAGGTCTAAAAGCTATTACAACCTTTTTATTTTAAAACCTAGAAGCCATTATCTTTAAGTTAACTTGTATTTCTATGCAAGTTTATAAATGTTTTCAAGTATTTTAAGATTTTAACTTTCATTTTTATAGTCTATTGATCCCCGAGTATACAATGTACAATCATGTTATTTAATACTAGTTACCTTTTCTAATAAAAAATTAGATATTTTTCCACCATCAGGCTCACCACCTCTACTGAACTGCATTTCTACATATTTACCCTGAAAATAGCAACATCAACACTATAAAAATACAGAGGTATTAAAATGGGAATTTATCTGGTCAAAAGAATTCAAACTGGGTCAGGTCAAGCAAATGTTTGACCTGGAAATTACCCTATAAGGTCAATAATGCACCGTGTAATAATTACTTTCTGCTTAAATACTATATATAAATTTCCTTGACTTTCACTTACACTGTTCAATTTAATGACAGTAGCGATAAATCACATTGACATAAGACTAAATTAAATGTATGTCAGCCTATAAAATTGCTAGAAAATTTCCTGACATCAGGATAATTCAAATTTTTCTTCTGGTACAGGTAAACAGAAAGCACTATAAATAAAGTATTTTGTAATGTTTTATGTTTTTATTTTATTTATGTATTGCATGCATGTCGATTTAAAAAGCTCCTAGGAGCTGAACTGTTCAATTAATATCGACTTTAAATAAAGCTTGTCATTGTCCAAGTTATAGTATATAAATGACTAAAAACATTTATGCTACCAGTTAATAAGCATTAAGCACACAACAACGATTCATGTTTTGCTAAATGGTCATATGTATCATATTCAGTTCCATAATAGTGTGTAATTGTGTGGCCTATTTTCACCTTCCCAGTATTTATAATCAATATTGAGGCAATCGTTTAGTTTCTGAGCCACACTAACTGACAATTTTCTAAATATAATTAAAATACTTGAATAAAAAAATCTTTGACCACTCAATATAATCTGTTTTATATCATAATTCAAATAATGTTGTCAATTGAAAAAATCTACATGAATGTATTTGAGCTTACAACTATTTACACAAATATAAACTTACAAATCGACTGGAATTATTATTTCTCACAGTTTTGGCATTTCCAAAAGCTTCTAGCAGTGGATTTGATTCAAGTATCACATCTTTAACTTTCTAAAATTATAAAATTTGTAAAAACAGTTTTATTTTATTTTTGTTTATGAATATACATTAACTTAAGAAGTAATATATCTCAACATGATATGTATGGGTTAAAATTATTATTTGATGAATGAAGCAAAATAAAACTAAAAGCAAGTTACTGTGGACTGCCGGTGTTCTTTTGGAAAACTTAACTACAACCTATCTATAAGTTATAAATAAGTCAACAAAATAACCCTATCATTACAATGATGAATAACCCATAAGAATTACAATGTCCATGGAATAACTTATTCCCTGGGTAAATAACCTCTGGAATTAAAACATCCATAAAATTACCCTTTTATTCCCCCATTGAATAACCCCAAAAATGGAATTTTTCGGCAATTTTTTTTTATTGTTTGTTTCGTATAATAAAACCTTTACAGCCCTTTAAATCGGTGAATATTCAAAATTGTTTACCCCACAGGTTGTGGGATGGACAATTTTTGGATATTCACCTCTTAAGGAGGCCTTAATTCTATATTATTCTTCAACTAATGGTAGTTTAAATAAAGCTAACATTGTATAGTTTGATTTAATACAGTTTTCCTATGTAAACTGATTGTTTTTAGTGGTTGAACATATATGTATATGTTTGTATCATCATCACAAAATGTTTGACAAATACATATGTTATGGAGTTTTGAAATTGTAAATTCCATATTTTTGAAAATGATATATAAATATTATGCATATAAGTGCATGCATTTGTTTACCAGAGATTAAAGATCCCTATAAAATGATTCTGAGATTGTCTTTGTTGTTCTGTTGTGATCAAGTAAAATGATAAAAATACAAGATTTCAGGAACTTCCTTTTGAGTAACTGCAATACAGACATACATCTTGGTATAAGAAATATGCATTTTGTGTATATACAAAAGAAAAGGCCTTATAATGTACCTGGTCTGCTGTGTTTCACAAATCTTTGTGTTTTGTTTTTTAAATTACTCAAACACTTTATATTGAATCCTTTGGATGAACTTTGGATACAATTACATGCATGAAATGTTTTAACTTTGTTCATATATTGTCTGTATCTTACCTTAGCCTAAATATAACATAAACATACATAATTAATCTCTGCACATGTAATAAAATATCTGATTACGCAAATGTATTTTAACACTAAGTGGGAAATATCTTTGCTTTAAAATGGGAATTGTGGTAAAACAATAAAATCTACATGAGGTTAAATACAAAATCATTTGGTTAAGATGTCATTTTCACAAAGATTAACCAATATTCATGACATTAAATTTTGATTTGGTTTTAGTGGTCATCCTTAAAAATATCTGTATTTCAGAGTGTAATAAGAGATAGCTTTTAAAATGCCCCTTACAGGGGAATGTTCAATGGAGATGACTTTTTAATCCCAAGGTTAAATGGGTAAGCCATAATGTTGATGATTCTTAACAATTTATAGGATTGTTTAAAAATGCTTTGTGACTCTAGAAAAATAAATGACCCTGCACACCAGTTATTTATGTTAATCTAGATTAAATTTACCATCACTGTACAAAATATTCTTTTCTAAAAATTATGAGCTTAACTGATAGAACACAGGAAAAAGAGGCTTTTTGAGAGCTTGTATTATTCATCTGTTAAAATGATGTCATGTCAAGTATAAACAGAAAAAAGATGTGTGTAGATTTTTTTGTAAGAACATGATTGACTGTGTGTCTTGTCTTTATGATCATTTCTACTGTTTACAGTTTCTCTGTATCTATCATGTCTTTGGTAGTTCTAAAAGATAATCATAGAATCCTATTTTAAACTACGAAATCTCAGCTATGGCATCCATGGCATTGTTAAACATAAAAATACCTGTACTTTGGGTCCTCCTCCAGAGACTTTGGTAATAAAACCCATAATATATTTAGCTGCCACGGTCTTCCCTGCACCACTTTCACCGCTAAACAAATACAAATTATACACTGTTATGTAATGAATTGTTATAACCCCAAAATAATATCAGTTTCTGCTACCAAGCAAAAAATCTAATCAAAATGTATTTTATTTCATTTTATTTTTTCTTGTTCACATTATCTGGAAAATCAGGAAAAAATCTCCAAGTATGATCCAAGTTTACATAGCATTATCTTGTACTTTTTGCTGGATTTTGGTCAAGATGGGCAAAATGTGTCAAGGGAAGAATTCATAGTACCAGCAGTCAACACAGAGTACAGTTTCAATACTTTTGCAATCAAATGTTTAGGGTCAATGACCAATATAGGGTTAGTTGGTAGCAAGAATCATGGGGTTTTTTGGTCTTAAATGAAATAATTTCATTTTGACATTGTATTTTTTACAGCATTTTTCGTGATTATTTATTTCACATAACCTGCTCTGACTGCAGTATTTGTCTTGATAATTTCACATTACCTGCTCTGACTGCAGTATTTGTCTTGATAATTTCACATAACCTGCTCTGACTGCAGTATTTGTCTTGATAATTTATCGTAACCTGCTCTGACTGCAGTATTTGTCTTGATAATTTACCACAACCTGCTCTGACTGCAGTATTTGTCTTGATAATTTCACATTTCCTGCTCTGACTGCAGTATTTGTCTTGATAATTTCACATAACCTGCTCTGCTTGCACTTTAAAGGTTTAACATTTAGTTATTTTGTATATTTCATCATGTTTAATTATTTTTACATGTTTATCAAATATATGTATGTGTTACTTTTGGCTTTAAGTAAACCTGGTGTTCACTGTTTCATATGTTTTTTTTTCTGTAAGTGATAGAGATATACCTGATAATAACACATTGGTTTTCCATATCGATAAGCATGTTTCTGTACATGTTATCTGCCAAGGCGTACACATGTGGAGGGTTTTCATACTGAGCCTGCAATGGAAATACACATAGATGAAACTTACAGTTACCTGCTAATTTGTACACATAAGGAATGTTTTCATGCTGAAGGCTATTCCAGTAAAAATTCCCCAGAGGGGGTGGAACGCCACTTTTATATTTTTTATATGTGGGGGCTATCAACATAATTATACAACATAAGCCCATCTAGGGAATTTTTTTTGGAATAGCCCTGAGTCTAAATCCAAATTCACATACTGTAAATAAAGAAAGTGTTGCATTCATTTATTATTGTGATTTTGGAACTTCACTCCAAAATGCCAGATTTATTAATGTGATTTTAAGAAAATCTGTTTGCAAATATAGGGATAGATGTTCTTACTTTTGCGCTTAGCACTCAGTTGCATTTTTCCTTATAATGAAAACATGGCATTAGTTTCTGAATTTACTTTATATAAACTATACACGTACATGTTTCCTGCCTATGTTAACAAATGTGAAGGGCTTTCAAACTGAGCCTGCAATAAAAATACACATAAACATGACCTGTACAGCTACCTGCCATGGTAAAATATGAAAGTTTTCATACTGACCGTGCAGTGAAAATGAGGGTTTTTTAAAAGTGGGTGCACAAGATAAATAAATGTGCATGTAATTCAAAAATGTGAATAGTGAATGAAAATCATAACAATTTATTATCAAGATTCTATTAAATGTTGTGAGTGTGTTTTGACATCCAGCCAAGATTTGATACCCTGTTAGTAACCTTATTTCAATGAAAACACATGTTAACAATAGACGTACTATTATGTAATAAATACTTACTGCTCCTTGATAAAGTTCTACCTCTCTGTCTGTAAATATGTTGATAAGTTTAAATGGATTAACTGATACTAACACTGGTCCAATATAGGTCTGAAGTCAAGTTAAGGAAGATATCAAGTAACTGGGTTGTAATTCTTTCTTTTTTCTTTGAACATCAGGGGAGACAATCTGGAGACACTTCAGTTCCTATGTCTGTCCTGTCTAAGAAGATTTCAAAACAAAACCGTAATGAGGTACTCCATTGTGGTTCAGTCTACATGAACACTTAAAGTGTGTCTACATAATATAGTTTCTCATACTATATTTATATAATTATTATATGATTTTTGAAGGTCATCACAACCAATTTATCTCTGACATCATGAGTATTTTTAATTGTTCAAAATCAAGGTAGACTTTAACAAAATAAAATTGTATTACTGTAGTAAAAATGCAAAAAATTGTGATGAACATGATGTCCATAGTTTTTCCATTAATTTTGCAATGAAATGTTGCAATATCCATGCATAATATCTTAGAATGATATTAACTATACTCTAAGTCAGAGTTTGATGGAACAGGTAAAAATGTTATGAAAGAAAAACTGTACCGTCTTCTGTTAAAATAGTGTTTATTTTGTAGATTGTTAGCAAGTTGCAATGATACTTTTTTAGCAATCATGATATATTTAAAGCTTTACAGAGTTTTTAATTCTCTACAGGGATTTTTCATTGTAAAATAAGACATTTGTTTGCTGGCAGTGGCTCTTTGCACATGCTAGAGTGAAACTGGGAGAACATATTGTCAATGCTGCATAATAAGTAAGATCAAATAACATGCAAAAATGCTTTGGGTGTATTTGAAAGGAATTTTATAATAAATTATTTTGATTTAAATCGCGAGAGAGGGTCCAAGAGCATATTATTGATGAGTGATGATGAATGAACTCTGATTTGTACTAGACTGACAGACTGAGCTGAACTTTTCACATGCTGACTCAATAAAGCAACAGTCAGCAAGAATATATGCCACTTTACTCTGACACAATATTGTGACTCTGGGCCAACCAGTCTTACTCTTCAATGCTGCGTGCTTAGCGAAGAAGCAGCAAATACCAATTTTAATGTCTTTGGTTTGACCCATCCAGCCATCAAACCCACAACCTTCCACACTCGAGACAACCATTACCCCACTGAGGCAGTCTCCATGAAAATGAGATCTAAGTCAGAAGTCATATAGTAGACTGGCAAGTACACACAAAAATCTAACTATGGACAAAACATTGTAGGTCTAGGTAGTACAGTTGTTAAGAAATGGACTTGAATGTGACATTAAAGATTAATGCATAGACTGGATTACTATAGGTCTGGTCGGTTTTGCAGCAGAAACATTATAATGTAGAGTCTGATATGATTCAATGTAACTGAATTATCAACAATAACTATAACAGTAAGTTTACATAAGCACTTTATCAGCAAAGACAGAAGAGTTTAATGGTGTCTTCCTTCTAACACTTAAAACAGAAATTTCCTAAGTACACTCTTATGACTCCATATTACCAGTACTTGTAATTTGTTTGTTGAAAATTAATGTTTACACTTATTGCCATGGGCAACCATTCTAGATATATTTTTGTCAAATAAGGTGTAACATTATTAGGAATCAAATAAAATGTGTCAACAGAATTTTACGACCTGTAAGCCAATACTGATGTTCCATAAATACACAAAATGTACATAGAACTGTCCATCAATTTACTTCTCATTAATTCAATAAACATCATTATTCGCAACAGTTTTCAATAAGAATACACTTTTAAAATTTTTTAGAGATATATATTTTTTTATAATGATTCTAATATATAAAATTGCATAGTATAAAAATAGGAGATGTGGCATGATTGTCCATGAGCCAGCCATCCCCCAAATGACAGCTAAAATTAAACTTCTATAGGTCCCATTATGGTTTTATTTTGTATTATCCTATAACTAAAGACCAAATAGGTGTTGTGCATTAAACAGGAACTGAAAGGTCAAGTCATATTTCCTGATGCTGCATATAGCTTTTCTATTGTAAAATTTTGTAACATGAATTACTTTTTTGGTTGATTAATAAAGACACTGCTTTTCCTCTAATAAATATAATATAGGAAATATTTAAATACTTCATACTTCCTGTACATTATCTTATTATAACACACTATAATGATCGTAACTGAGTAATGTTTCCACACCCCTGGTAAAAGTTTACGACATATAAGTTAACCTAGTATATCAGATTTGTAATTCAAATTCATTAACATATTAATGGTACATGTAGATCATAGGTTTTTTCCTACACAACAATTAAATAATAAAGGCCATGCCAATTTAGTTTTTTAGTTCTTAGGATTTTGTCCTATGGAAAAAAGTAGGTGTTAATCAAAATTTCTTTTTCTTTTTTTAATATGAAATGCTGATACACTGTACATCAAGTAAAGGGCCATGTGGGGAGCAAAATTTTTCAAATAATTTTATTTTTCATTCTTGATGATGTCTTTGTAGGCCAGCAATGACTTAACTATATGCATGTAAAACTTTTACATTACCGGTATATTAAGATTATTTGGGAGCTTCAGCTTTTCAAAAACTTACCTTTTCTAGAAATTGTTATGTTTGTTCCCATGGGTATATACTGAAAATTAGAACAATTTTGTTTGCATTACCAGCAAAATAAACAGCTAAATTTCTTAATGTTATTGATACCTCCACATGAAATATCAGACAAAATATGAATGACAAATAAAATCCTCCAATTCACCCCACATTTTATTTAAGTTTATAATTAACTGACCTAACAAATTCATTTAAATATAATTTCAGTAAAAACTACATTTGTTTCATCTGTAGTTAGATAGAAAAAAATGATAAAATTTAAACTCAATATCCTGTTGTCAAAATCACTTAGTATATAATCAATAATTTCTACATGTATATGTTAGGCTAGTGCACAGTGTATCAGATTAATAAAGCTCTTTTCAACATATTCAATTTTTATAATCATAAATTTTGATGAAGAGTTGTGCTTGCAACAAAACATACGAGTAGTGTAAAATAATTTCAACTGGGCTCTGAATTTTTTTGTTAGAAGAATATTCTGTTTGAAAGTAAACTTCTGTTTCAACTTCCTATGACAAAATTTGCTTTATCTAAAAATATAAAAAAAACACCTACACAGGAAAACTGATTGAAAATTTTACTTTTCAGTCACTGCATTTCTCTTTTCCCATGAAGCCCTGTACATAAAAACTGTATAGAGTTTAAAATACAAAGGATACATAGATGACATCATCCATAAACCTCTTCTTAAGATTTTCCACAATGGACGGTTCTGAAATTTTCTGCAGCAGGACCATGTCATCGACCCCACTGGTCTTGACATTGTGACTCTGCCAGTGATAAGGCTGAAAAATGCAAAATATATTTACAGAAAATATGTGCTCTAACTGCACTGTCTTGATCAATGACTGTTGAGGGCCATAATCTTGACATTTTCTCCATACATTTATCTTTCCTATTATCTTATTTAATTCACAGTAAACCATTTAACTGATTTAAAATCAAATAAGACAACAAACAAAAACATGTACATCTAGTTTTGTTTTAATTTTGTTAAATAAGGTTTGATGAGAAATTTTATATCAAATATCTAAATCACAAAGGTTGGAAGTTTCCACACTGTACAACCCATAAGGCATGCGAATTAAAAATATGGTATGAGGGAATCAGATTTTCACAGAAAAGATACTGGTTACAGACACAGGTAAGATACCTCTTAATATTTACGTTTTTGGGTGTAAACTTTTAGTCTGCAACATAATTAAGAATACAAAAATCAGTTACATTTATCTTGAGACACACCTACATGTACTTACACAAACAGTACAGACCTGTTAATGAAATTAAGCCATATATTGTATTTCATCACAGTAGTGTGTTTAGGGTACAAAAAACTTGTTTGGACAAAATATTTAATTTTATTCCCCAACAAACTACTATCTTCTGACAAGTTTGATGTTGGCAATTTAGAAAAAAATGTCAAAGAGCTCTAGACACCTCAAATCAAATATGTTTATAATAAGAGCCAACACTCACATGTAATTCAAATGCATATATAGAAATTACAATTTCCAAGACTTTTCCCAATCTTTAATCGATTCCATTGCGTTTTTCTTGACATTTTTAGTTCGCCTCTACGAAGTAGAGGGGGACTATTGGAGTACCCTCGGCGTCCATGTCCGTGTCCGCGTCCA
>JARWCS010329103.1:0-12292 GCA_034783895.1 Geukensia demissa | reverse complement strand
CCTGCTTTTTCATTCTGAATAGCAGGAGATCTCCTGCAATGGGGGTCTTACAGGTTAACAGGTATGGGCAAGAGGCACTGCTTTCTTTCCTAAGTTCTTTATACATAATCAGGTGAAGAGGTGAATGTGTTTTGGACTGTGGTGATTTAATATTTTTTTATTTCTGATCTTAGTTGTGTTTTATAGGCTTCAGCAGTGTGTTAACTGAATTTTAACTTTATTTAAAAGAAAAATGGGATCTTTTGGGCAAAATTGGGTTTGTATGAGTGGGAGAGGGAAATTTAGATTTGCTAGTTGGCCTCCAACTGACTGGCAAAAAGTTGCTGTAAAGAGTTTCTTAAATGTGTCTAGATTGTGGCCTTCTACAAGACCGACTCCTACCATATCCCTAGTACATTGATTGAGAATTTATAATCCTGTCCAACCAACGAAGGCCCATTTGGTAGAGGTTCCCTCTTGGCAGTAAAACTAAATAACCAATTTCTTAATCCCAGCTTCTCTTGGGGTGGTCAAGTATTAATTGATCCTGCTCAACAAACAGGGACATGTTTAGTAGAGGTTTAAGCTGGTGGCATAGAAGCCAACCATCCTATTTTTCTGCAGCTGCACTCTGGATGAGGGTTCTTGTATTCAACTTTTGTTGGGTAGTGTACATGTATGTACACTTAATATGTTTTTTTGAAGCTTTTGTTTTTTAGAAAAACAAATTCTTTTGTTGATTATTATTAGAGAAACATCATTTTCATAAAACATAAGTCAACAAAATGGCCATACAGTGCAACAAATTGATATATATTATTTTGTGATGCATTTATTACAATCACTGGGTGTATGTCACTGGTGGACTTTAATTCCCAAGGACATTAGCAGCCTAGTAGCCAAATCTTTTATCCTTGCATGATTCATTACTTTAATGCCTTTAATTTTTCAACTCAAATTGAAAAAAAATTACTTTGAATTTCTGAGGCTCTTCCTTCTGATGTATGGGTAACCCTTAGCTTAGTTTGGACTCCTGTTTACTTAGATTGTTTTGGTTCTGATGTATGTGCTTATTGAATATAATTGTATTGTAACCATATTTCCAACATTTTGACTTCGATCACTGCTGACGAGTCGTAAATCAACGAAATGGCCATACAGTGCATCAAATTGGTATTGGTATTTTATGATACATTTATTGTAACCTTTTTGACATCTACAATTGGTTAAGATACCAAAATGTCAATACAGGTTGGCAACTCCAGTTTCTTGCTTTTAGAGGAATTGGTGTATTCCTAGCATCTGGTCTTTTTGTTTTTGATTTGGCTTCTGTATGTCTTGACCGTTTTTGGCTGTTTATATCTCTCACATAGGTATATTTCTGCTGGAATTTTTGAACCAGTTTGAAAAAAAAAAGAATTCGAAGATACCAAAGGGGCTGACAGAAATCGTTAAATCAGAAGTCAGAGAAACACAAGGCCAACAATAAACTTAGATAAACACAATGGCTTCATATAGCACAATTCTATGCATTAACTAAGTCACAAATGTCACACGCTATTATGAAGATAACTTAAACAATCTAACATTCATTGTTTCTCAAATTTTATACGGTATTCCATTAGACAGCAATGTAAACAACTCTTTAGAACAATAATTTTTTCCTTGCAGGCTCTCTTCAATCACTCCAACAACTAAACATATTATCAAGCAATCGGAAAAAATGTTCCTAAAGGAAATACATTTATCAGTTTCGCTACTTCCAGCACGGGGTTTCTCCTTACCGCATGGAGTTGACATTTCGTTCTGTTGTGATTGATTTAACGCGGGATAATAACACGACAACTACAGATAAAAATAAATCATCAAAGCGTTTTTCTCGAGCTTAAGACATATTAAATTGCAAACTTTTGAAGAAAAATACTGAAAAGTCACGTGAGTTTTATGGTAATATTCCGAATGAATAATGTGATGCTTTATATGACGCTTGATTTATCGTTTTAAAGGCGAAATAAGAGCTGATTTATTTTGCGACCATTCAATCGAATATTTGTAATTTTAGAATTTTTCTTTAGAAAATGATAAGTATAACTAATTAGTTCTGTAGAAACCGAACATTTAATAAAATTATAATAGATGCACATATTTTTCTATTTTCTTTGTTTGGTTTGATATTATTTTGCCTGTCTCATTTCAACATAAAAACAAAGATTCTAGAATTTTCACAGCTTATTTATCTACTGCTAAAAATTAGAAAAAAGTCTAATCAAGAAATACTCCTACTCATAGAAGACGAAGACGGACATAAGGTTTAGACGATATTAAGAATTACAAAAAACATCAAATTCTTTGCCATTTTATAGTTTATTGCCAAAATGTTCACATGTATATGGGTTTTAGTACAGAAAACTTTGATTTTCCAGTGGTGTTGAAAACATGTCAGAATTTTGTCGAAAAGAGTGACGGATCTACAGGTGTAGGTCAATTTACATGTTATCACCGGCTTAACCAAAAAGAGTTAAATAGTTAAATCTCTTATTTATAAAATAATGAAAAATTTCACTTAGACAAATGTATGGGTAAGAATGCTTCTCAAGATTTAGTTCGTGTGTAAATAAAACTTTAAAATGTCACATTAATGGTAGTTATTACATGATTGTTCTTGCAATTTTTAAGTTTAAGGACCCAGGCAATTATAATAAAAAAAAAACAACATATTACTTTTCCTCTAGTCGATACGTTTCGTAATTGCATATATTGGAAAGATGTAGATAACTCTTCAGAGTGGTAGTTTGCCTGCCTGGGCTCGGACTCCTCAACATTTGCCATGCTATATTCGTATACGTATAATGGAACAATGTAGAACACCAATGCGAGAGATCAAAAGTTCATTCTCCAAAGAGACAAGACAAATTTCAAACAAACTAAACGATAAAACGTAAACAAAAGGAACAAAAGCTTGGAATCCACGAACTCCTTTACAAAACATGAGTGGGATCAGGTGCTCTGGAAGGGTAAGCATCCCCTGTCCCGCGCGCAACACCCGTCCGAAATTTAGAACTGTATTTTTTATATTCATAATTCAACTTTTTTTCGTAGCAACAAAAATTATGTTAAACCAATCACATATATTATGTGTCTCTTTTTATCTCTTGTCTTCTTTGTATTTTCTGTGTACTATGTATAGTGTTTAATTCAAGTGTAGAATACCTATTCGAACAATTCAAAGCGCATGATCCAAAAAGTCAACACAAACTCGAAACAAACAAAGGAAAAATGGACACAAAAAGATCAAAACCTTGGAGCGGGGCAAGGTGCTCCAAAAGGGTAAGCACCTTATTTTTCCCGCGCGGATTCCTTTAACTCTGGTCCGAGTTACCGTCAATCCGAGAAAAGGTCCTTTTGTCAACAACTCTTCTAGTTTGGGGATTTGAGCGCTCACAAACATGTTTAACCCGCCGCACACTTTATGTGCCTACCGCAAGTCATTAACCTGTTGTTTTATTGTTACCTGTTTACATGGTAAGCCTACGTGACAAGTTATTGCTACATTTGAAGAGCCTCATTTGGAATTGTTGCAGCTTATCTTACAGCGTTAATCTTTGTCCATTTTTAAATGTTTGTAAATTGGAATTTTGATAGATGTCTCATAGACAATCATACCACATCTTCTGTTTCAATATTGATGAAAGTCAGTAGTTCTCGGAAGAGCAAATCGTTAAGCTATAGTGTTGTCAATTGTTTAAAGCAAGCTAGTAAACTATTAGTCCCAAACAGTATCACATGCATGGTTATCACGGATTTGGTAATAACATAATTTATTATACTATAGAAAAATTTAATTGGTAAGGGAATGATAATATTGTTTGTAATGCTATAAAAAGGTAAACCTCAACACCGTAAAGAATAGTTTCTGAAATACAAACCAATATACAAATGCTTCACCACTAATTGTGACATTTTGGGTCCTTTTTCATCCTTCATTTTTGGTTTTGAGTTTTCCATGTTGCATGTTTTTTTTCTGATTCTTTTAACTGTTCTTCCGGTTTACCTGTCTGTTGACTTATTCTCTCATTTGATTATTAATTTTTCCATCTGTATGTTGATTAGGCAAATGTGGAAGTGACAAATAAATGCTTAATACCAGTCACTGAGTGATCAATTTGATTCTTTTTTTTTGTAAGTGTTTGGTCATTTTGTTTTAATCTTGTGTTAATATATTGGCATATGGCGCATTTGCAATATTTTACTAAGAAAAAGTATGCCAAAAATTTGCTGTCAGTCAACAGATTAACTCTCAGTGGATTTTAAGTTACCAAACAACGTCAAAATCTAACAGCCATAATGACATACATAAGCCAAAACATTTGCATCATTCACAGCAATGTCAAAGTTAAATGGAACAATCTTGCACATGAAGATAAATGACCTATTGAGGTATGGGTGTTGAAAGAATTTAGCTTATTTCACACTCACAGTTTTCAACCGTCTTGTTTCAGCCTTATTCCTTAGGAATGTTTTGTTAAGAAACAATCCCAACCTTAGAATATTGATGATGGCCTGAATATTTCAATTTAATTTGGGTGATGTTTTAATGGATTTATCAAAATATAGAAGGATATTGAAAAACAATGTAAAACATACTTTTATAATCTATTTATTTATTTTTTTTTTGATTGATTGTTTGATTAGGGTTTAACGCCACTTTCAACAATATTTCAATGTTTTGATTTGAGTACTTCTTACACAATGGATGGATCTCAGACTTCCTAAATTTTGGTACTAATGCTACGATAAAATGTAAACAAAGCAACTCAAATTCACAATATCTATTCAACATTGGTAAACTAGTGTTTTTAATACGAAACGACAAAAATAAAGACGAGTTCAGATGCTCCAGTAGAGTAAAGAACTCTGTAAGTGTTATTTGAAGGTATATAACGTCAAAGAGGTAACCACGCTCGATGCCACTATTGGTGACGAGAGGTCCCCGAGGGTATACTTCAGCCTAGTTGTCAGACCTGCTGTCTGACTTCAAATTTTCCGATATCATTTACAGATATTACTGGTATTTATTTCAATTCACAACCCCTGAAACTACGGAAATTACGCAGAAATCATTTTTTAATCTAAAATCCTAGACTTATAGAGAAGCATCAAAATGTATCTCGCGTAGAAGTCTTTGCCGCTTGAATTAGCTTATTTCGATATTTTTGGATGTAAATACTATATACAATCATTTCTTTCAATGCTGTTGATTAGAAGTAACTACTTAAAATACGTAAACAGTATAGATAAATTCACCATATCAAGGCAAATTGGTAAACTTGTATTTTGAAGAAAAAAAATCCAAGTCAAAAAAGTTCCTTAAAAACCTATATTATTCATTTGTCAAAAATATCATAAGAGCTACGTGAAAAAAATATGGCCAGATGTTAGGTAAGAAGCCTGTCACACAAAAGATCATCCGGTACTTGATCATGTTGATATATCTCTTAAAGTTTAAAATATTATATTTCTAATGACAGCTTAATTATGACACTAAGGGCTCATTTATACTTCATCACGCGAATGTCGCGCGACATCTCGCGACTGTCGCCCGAACATCGCGCGATTTTACCTGAGATTAAATGTTTAAACTAACTACGACAAGTATAAACACCCAGTGATTTTCGCGCGACGCCGCACGACATTACGCGACGATCGCTTTGGAAGTATAAATGAGCCCTTACAAGTATGTGAACTGTCGTGTATGTTATAAAAGAATATTTAATTGATAAATATTAGTTGGGAAAAGCCTATATCTATTCTGCAATCGCAACTATAAACAAACTAAACGACTGAATTGTATTTAGTTAATCTGTCCTTTAAAAGATCTTTGCAACATTCGTAGAATACCCATACGAGAGACCAAAAGTATGTGGATCAAAAAGACAAGACAAATTTGACACAAACCAAAAGACAAGCGAAAACAAAAGGAACTAACACCTGGAATCTATGAATTCCTCTACAAAACAGGAGTGAGTGATTGTACTTTGATTTACCTAGGAAACCTCAGTTGTTTACGTTTTTTTTTAAATATAAAGAAATTTTAAATGTAAAGAAGGAGATAGGAGGATAGGCCCCTATATTACTATATAGCTTCAACCAATATTTTATCAAATAAAAAAATTTATAAACATTTCATAAACGTTAACAGATTAATTTTACAACAAGTTGAGCATATTCATGAAATAAAATATTTCTTTAAATTTAAAATTCCTGAATGATAAATTGAATACAAAAACATGTGTTCATGGCGAGTTGGACACAGCACATTAGAACATGTAGAAGGCGGGGGTTAAAAAACAGGTTTTACTACGACTGAGAACTGTATTTCATTGGCTCTTTGTTCATACCGCTGACTTTGGCTTCCTTTTTTGATTTGTTAAGATCTTAGTACTTCTTTTACTTTTGTGATGACGGACTTCTTTGTTTGGTTCTTATGATACTGATTGGACGTAACTCCTTGAAATGTACATGTTACATTTTTTTTATTCAAGATACTATAGAAACAGAAAGGTCTGCTTCATACCTAGACTTACACATAGAAATTGACAGTAAGGGCAGTTTAAGAACAAAAGTTTACGACAAGAGAGATGACTTTAATTTTCCCATTGTAAACTTTTCGTTCATGTCTAGCAACATTTCAGCCGCACCTATATACGGAGTGCATATTTCTCAGTTGTTACCCTACTCCAGGGCTTGTGCTTCCTATCAGGATTTTACTGATAGAGTGTTGCAGCTGACAAGAAAGTTACTGCGCCAAGGGTTTCTCATGGAAAGATTAGAGTCATCACTCTGGAAATTTTTCATAATTTTGTTGTCCGGTACGAAATATCCATTTCACAAATCACAATGGATATCTTCTTACTGTCATGAATACAAATCCGTTCCTTTACCGAATGTGACTAACATCGATTGTGACTATATACCGGCCTTGACTACTGAGAAACATTTTTTAATCTCGGAATTCATGTGTTTTGGGTCTTATACTTCTAAGGAGATGCTGTTCCTTGAAATGTACACATACAAATTCCCCATAATAATGCAACATTGGTAAGCTTGTATCTTGTAACAATTCAAGTTATGTATCAAAATAGATAATAAACAAAGGTATGAAGAGTTTCTAATTATTTTAAAGTCAAATAACAAGGATGGATAAGATATGTAAACACACTTTCCACTAGGTTTGAAACTTGTATCACTTATAACTTGTGTTATTTGTTGTTGAAGAGTACGCATGGGGCGATATTTCCATTTCCTGTACATGTGACATTAAAGGTTTTATATGTACATGTATATATGTTGAAATCAACACAGACTCTCAAGCAAAGAAAAATTTTACCAAACCAGTCTGTTGAAATACCTGAATAATTGTTTATTCATGGAATAGGCTGAGAATTGAAATACCAATTCGTGATACATTTGCAAGCCTCGTTATATACTACAAATATTACTTCACGTAAGGAATAGATAAAACACAAGAACCATAAGAGAAAAACCTATAAAACATGGGTTCCCCTTCCTGTAATGGATAAAACACAAGAACCATAAGAGAAAAACCTATAGAACATGAGGTCCCCTTCCTGTAATGGATTTCTTTTTGTGTTGAAGGAAACAAATCATGCATGATTATCAGAATCTTTAACAACACCTAATGTGAGACTGTAAACACAACTTTATACAGCATTAATTATCGGGATTGTGAGATATGAACATCACAAACCACAATCAATAATACTGAAAGTTTATGTTTGCATTTTAAAAACTGTTTCTTTGGGAAAACATGCTAAAAAACTCGCAGTTCTCTTTTAAAGATCTATAGTGTAAATTAAATGTGAAAAGCATGACAATCGTTGACAAGCCTTTAACACCGACACCGTACGTTCAGGCTTTGAGGGATAAGAAATCAGTACTATTATACAAATTAATGACAAATTACGTCAATTTTCAGAGGTTTCCGGCTGCCACACCAAATAACTTTTTAATTCCGAGAACATTAAGATTATTAAACTTCAACGTGTATTAGGCAATTGACACAAACACCAGACTTTATAAACATGTACACATGCCATAACCAAAATATTTTGAACAAAACCTCATTTAACTTAAGAGCTACATGAAACTTCAATGAAAACCGGATTAGTGGTCTATTTAAAAGAACGAATATGAAATATTCGACAGAAAAAATACAATCCACATCTTACATACGTTTACAACAAATAATAAAAAGTCAAATTTAACTGCGTGTAAAGCGCTTTTCTGGATTTAACTTCACCAGACACGATAGGGCCGAAAAGATAGGACAAACTTTATAATTTCGTGTAACATTCACGGACTAAAATTCAATATTCATTTTTTTCTTCTACAGGTTTCTACACAAAGGCCGGAAGTTACTACGCAGCAAAAATGTTTTAATGATGATTGTGATCCTTAATGTTATTGACTGTGGACTAGTTCTTGGAGAACTTATTCTTGATCTTCATCATGTAAAAGGTATTAAACATTTTCCTTAGGGAATGTAAATTGTTTATTTTTGCAACAAAACTTATTTACTTCAAATTCCAAGAAGTATGCACCGAGTGACTGTAAAACTTGCCTATTTCTTTATTTCCAAGTAATGCTTTATCTCGTAAGATTATTTATCTAGGTAATTAATTGACGTGAGAGAGATAAAGCATCATCAATTTAATAAAAAGTTGCAAGCTGAGATGATACAGTTGTAATAAAATAAAGACTTTAAATATGAAGTTAGTAACTAAATAAGTTTATTTAATACGTTTTTATTATGTTTTATTTGTTTTCCTCATTAAATAGATATTTTTGATATCTATATACATGATAACTTAACGGACCACCTGTATAATTGCACACGAATGTCATGAAATGTAATTTCTGTCAAGATTTGATTTTTTTAAAATCTCGTATGCCTTTGATTAAAGGATTAACTCAACTGTATATTCGTCTTCAATCTAAACAATAAATCAAACAAATGAACAAAGTATGAAAAAACAAACACAAATACAAAATGCCGAAAACCATTGATAACATAATTTATAATTTTGTTATTACAGACATTCTAACAAATACTGAACACTCATCCACAGTTTTCCTGCAAGCTTTACAAAGTAAATATCCAAACGAAATACAATCTACAGATTTTTCCTATCTTGATGTAATATATACGAAGTTGTCGGAAGCTGACATTGAATGGAAAAATGACACTTCAAGTATTAAAGGAGAGACACTTGATGACCAAGATCACTTTATTGGATATAAAGTCAGAAGATTTGTCTTTGAGGATATTAAAATCACTCAGGAAATACCCCCTAGAACTGAAACTTCAAACGAAGGTCTTACAATTCCATCTCGAATAAGACCAGAAAGGCCAAAGCGGTCAGTCGGGAGTGAAAATAACAGCCAATCGAAGAACGATAATCAAAAACGTGGTGTTCCTGAGAGTACGGAGGAAGAAATTGCTCGATGTTTCCATGCATCAAGTATTGGTATTGTTCTTATTTTATTAACAGAGGTGAGGCTTTGAAATAAAGTTATTATTTCAGGTCACGTTCTTTGATATTTGATATTGACAAATACAGAATCTTAGTCTAATATTCGAAAATTAACGGAAATTTAGGAATTCTTAACACAAATGATAGATACAGCTGGGACAAAATCGATTGTTACTAAAGCAATGATAGCTAACAAGATAATTTCATATCTCTAAAGCAAGCGATAAAAAAAATAATGACAAACACGGCATTAAAAAACACAAAATAACCAGTGTTGAAAATATGTGGAAAATTTTGGGTTTGCTATATGTACATTTCAAATAGTAAACTCTCATTAGTAGTATTAGAACCGAAACATAGGAATTCAAAGATCCAAACATAGCAAGTTATCTTTTGTACTGGACTTTTTAAAAAAAATGATTGAGTTCTTCGTTCTAAGCATAACATTCACAATGAATGGTAAATGGCAAACAATATAGTTTTAAAAGGTATATATTTCCCTTTGATTCTGAATATTTAAATATATTTGATCTCAAAGTTCCTGAATTTTTGGAATTATCAAGGTGTCACATGACGTGTTACATGTGTTACATCATCGTTTAGGCAAAAGAAATAGACCATATTATGTAATGTATATTTTTCTATTACAGACAAGTTTTAAGATAGTGTGCTTTGGAAAACAATTTTTCGAAAAGAAACTAGAGGTAAATGAGTTAACATCTAATGTTAATATTGGATACATATCAAACAATGGATTGCCTTTTTTGCTATAATAGCAGTGCACCCCACCTAATATATATTATTTGATATTATTATTCTTCACGTAAGAATCTTTCATTAGAATTTCAATTCTACTATTTTTACTTTTTTTAAACAAAGTATGAATAGTGTTGATATGCATATTAAACGGTAATCCATGTAATATGCCTGTGAGGCGGTCTTTGAAAAATCATGTGATAATTAATGGGTGGGGTCCTCTCACTTTGATTGACAATGAAGTAAACATTCAGAGTAATAATAACAAAAATATTGTGTTATCACTGTAATATGCCATAATATGTCCCAAGGTCCCCACTGTGTCGTGCATTAAACCTTCTAACCTTTAGACATAGTTTGGCATATTACACGGAAATCACAATATTATTGTATAGCAATGACAATGTATATTTCGCTTCAATAGTTTATAAATATAATTTTGGTATATTTAAATTCATTGATTTTTTATTATAAACTTATAATTTATTGTTCATCAAAATTTTTTCGACAAATACAGACATAACGTATAGAGCTGTTATCCGAATAAATAAAAAATAAAAAATAATTTTTAAATTTAAAGTATTCTGCAATATTTATCTTAATTTTATTTGCTGATATTCGATTCTTGTATAGTAGCTCGACCTGATATTTCTCCAAGATTTATCTTAATTTTATTTGCAGGTATTTGATGCTTGTATTGTAGCTCTGTCATTTGTAGTGGACTTGATATTTCTGCAAGGTTTATCAATTTACTCTATCCAAGAGTTTGTTTTTATATTGGCTTTCATGTTACCATGGGGAGTCATCAGAGTGGTAAACAGTAAGTTGATCATATTATTATAATTCTAATAAATCTTAATAGATTGTACAACTATGGTTGTATATTATAGAAATCTATACCAATCTGTTGATGTGGTGTGCTTTATTTAATTAAATCCAACGATTGCACTTGTTCATCTGGGAATATTTGGTGCAACATTAATCGTTTCATTTTGGTGCTTGTGAAGTTAATAACTTCTGATAAAATGTAATGGCAACATTGTCAAAACCTATTACACACGCAGTTTTGGTTCACATGCACAGTGTAGAATACCCATGTGAGAGATCAAAAATGCATAGTCCAAAAAGACAAGACAAAATTGAAACAAACTAAAAGATAAAACAACAACAAAAAGAACAAAGGCTTGGAATCCACGAACTCCTTTGCAAAACAGGAGTCGGATCGGGTGCTGCGGAAGGGTCAGTCCTGTGTAGAATAGCCATGTGAGAGATCAAAATTACATAGTCCAAAAAGACGAAGCAAATTTGAAACAAACTAAAAGACAAAACGAAAACAGAAAAAAAACAAAGGTTTTGAATCCGTGAACACCAGGGGATCGGGTTCTCCGGAACACTAGGCACACCATGTCCTGCGTACAGCACCAGAATCCTTAAACTCTAATCCGGGTAAACGTCAATACCAGAAGAGGTCATCGTATTTTTGAATGACCGGTTACAGGTCCATATCTATTTGAGATGCACTGATATCATATGGGATGCGACCAAAGAATTTAAGGAGAGACGATTTCAACCTTGATTGGATGTAAACGTGTTGTAGTAATTAATGCGACAACAGGAATGTTCTCGTTAGAAAATACTGATGGTTGGAACAAGCACGAGAGTATTGAATCAACTTAGACACAAAATTAACGTGAAATTAATCTTAAACGAGCTTCGCATGAATTTTATGTGAAGAAGTTCATGTAATATTCGCATTAAAATCACATGTGATCTCATTTCAGGTGATTTCCACGTGAATTTCATAAGAAATGAGATTCACATGAAATTCACATAATATGAGATGTTAATTTCCTTCAAAATACAAAATAATCAATGTTAAATAAATGTGAAAAATTTAGGTATGCTACATGTACAATTCAAGGAGTGACCTCTCATCAGTAGCATTAGAACCGAAACATAGGAAGTCAAAGATTCAAATATAGCAAAAGAAGCACTCAAATCCA
>JARWCS010329092.1:0-12293 GCA_034783895.1 Geukensia demissa | reverse complement strand
ACATTAAAATATGAAAGGAACTATCGAACCACGGAATTAACTTTTTGAATGTTTTGCATTTAAACTTAACACATTAAAATATTAAGATTATTTAATTTAAAAAAAAAAAATTGTGTAGTCATTCAGTGTCTATTTCCTGTTTGTGATATTTATTCACTACTACTTTTCTGTTCTACGCCAATAATCATAATTAATACAAGGTACAAAGTTACCGTCGTTTGACGTGAAATACCTGTTCATAATAGATTTCGTGATCTAAAAAAATACTTTAAAAGTAGCTTTATGCCAATTATTAGAACGTCTTATTTAAATGACTTTGAATATAATGCATGTAAAAGGAATCATTGAACTTTACCTGGACGCATTACGTAATTTGTCATATATTAGTAAAGGAAGTTTAAATGTTATTTGTAAAATTCAAAATGAAATTTATTTGGATTATTTTTGCATTTTTTCCAGCTCTGCATTACCCGTTTGTAATAAGTCAGACAATAAGTAATTCTTATATGGATTTTGCATATCCGAATTGCACGATAACTGCAGAGGATTCCGGAGTCAGAGATAAAATTAAATTACTGTTAGAAGACGGTAAGAAGATAATTTTTATTCATCTTTCATTTCCAAATCAAAATACGATGTTCTTCGACAAGTATGCTGGACCAATGTACAAACCTATGGATTGGGTCCGAACAGTTGGAAGGCATGGACGCAGTCTTCTTTTTTTGCGACCACAGTTTGAACAATTATCTATGACAACTTTATCGTTTGAAACTGGTTATATTGAAGTCGCCCTGACCCAATTTCCAGACGGGTGTACTTCATTTTTCAATTCAACAACTATGGAGAAAAATTTAAGAAAACTTCTTTTATCCGATTTTAATACTGGAGATGATGGTAGTTTAAGCGAACATGAACATATTTGCAACATGCATATACAAAACGACCACTCGTACGCGAATTTCTTTTATCAGTGTTGCCACAGGGACCCGGATGGTAATATTGTTTGTCAGGACATGTTTCACGATTTTTGGATTGATGTTGTATTCGTCTGCGTATTTATTATAAATTTTCTAACATTAATGTTTAGTCCATATTTGATTCCAACCTCATTGTACAGAGAGAAATATGCAACAAATGTGTATGAACATAAGCTAATGAAAGCTTTCAATTTTCGTGTAGTTAAAACCGATAAAGCTCCTCGTACCGATGACGAAAGGAATAAGGTCGTTCCGATTGGAAATTTAAGGCAAACGCCGCAATTTTATCAGTTTGTACAAAATCTCAATTTAAACCAGACTGCAGAAGTGACTACAAACAAAATAAATATTACTGTACAGTACCGAAGACTTTTACCAGCTAATTATGTTCCGGTAGGGATCACCAAAACGTTTTATAATATGTTGGTTAAATGTCATATAAGAAAAGTCCCCTCGTTCAGCAAATGTTGTAGAGGAAGTATTTTAGGAAACTTCTTTAATCGGGAAAAATCAGCAGCACGTAGATCTACGTATGACGCAGGGGAGAATGCAAATGACAGTGCCACTAAGTCAAACGATAACTTTAAAAACAAGCTTGATGCAAAATATCCGTGGCACAGGTATCTAAGAATGTGTATGCGATTTTTAATGCTTATTGCAGTGGCATTTCCATGGATTATCCGTGTTTTCTTTTTCTTTAAATATGAAAAGCCGCACGCTACTGAACGACAAAATGCAGCAGCAAAACGAAATCTGACACTTCCGTTTCAGTGGAATCTTACAAATACATTCACACCAGTTCACTATTTATTTCTCTTATGCTATTCAATATTTGTATTTGATGTAATGACACTGGGCATTGTGAGCCATGATATTAAAGTAAAACTTCAATATCTAATGAGGAAATGCTTACGAGACATGAGAGATATTTCGCGATCTAAAGCACTAGAATGGTCTGCACTAACCGTTTTAATCCCTTGTGAAAAGTTCGGAATTTTTGGATTTTTCATTTTTGCGATGTATATTATTTTTGCTTTCCCTGTAATCTTGGCTGTTTTTGCCTTTTACTGCTTGCCTACCGTCAATTTAACTCTCCGTCTAGTGGCTCATTTTATTGCATATCTAATGCCTCATTATGGACAAGCTTGTTGTCGCAGATCTGTTTGTATTCAATGTAAAAACTTTTTTAGAGCATTGTATGATCATTTTCACATGGAAATTTTATCTGAAAAAGAATCACTAGAAAGACCAGATAGGTTATCAATCAAAAACCGATTTCTACAACTGTTTGTGTTACTTGCTTGTCTGGTAACTGTTTTTTCGTTTGCTCTAATTGCAATGGAGATTATTGTCTTTTTCGTGGAGGTATTTGTATATACCATTATTGGAATAATAATGAACGCTTCGTCAATGCTCAAATATATCTCTTTAATATTTATGTTGGGGTTATATGCCCGAGATTGTTTTAAAGGAATATCAGATAAGTATATGGAATTTAACAAGTCGATCAACCGGATAATTGTTGATATGATGCGGGATAAAGTGGAAGTAATTGCTAGTTCCGACGTTCAGAAAAACACAGCTTTCCAAGTCGAAACGGAACCAGCAGACAATATAACAGATAAAACGGAAAAGGATACTGAAAATGTAGATTTGATAGTGAAAGACGGAATTCCGAAATGGCATATTTGGCGATTGATTTTGTTTTTAGACGTTAATGATAAACCTTATCTTGCAGAGAAATTTTTCTTCCGAACGTGTTATATGGATACAGTTGGTGTTCCTGGTCCATTAATTCCAAATCTCGTTAGAGCAACATGGCGATTTTTGTGCATCTGCGTTTTTCTTATGTTTGTCGTGTTAATTGTTCTGGCTTTTGGCGACGAATATCAGATTTCTGGAACTAATCAAATGTTAGCTACGCTTGCTGGCGGGTTTCTACCATGGGTATTCAGAAATGTACTTTTTAAATCAAAAGACGCGTTAGCCCTCGATAGCAAGAACTTAAGTTTTAAAAGTAACTTTAAGAACGAAATTGACAAATTTGAACAAACATGGGATATTTCGGACATCGAAATCAACGAAAACAATCAAGCCATACAAAGTTCGACCGTTGCTTATCAGGATGATAATCACCATGATAAGTTCGAACTGAAGGAAATGGAAGATGATTCAGATAAAACTTGTCTAATGGTTTCTGAGAGAGAAGAGACAGAGAGACGTCGTCATCCAACCGACGTCCATCTGATTGTTTTTGATGACAGAATAAGAGAAACAAATATCATTTGACATATAAAAATATTTAACGATAAACTGCTATGTTTCCCACCATTTTACTTGACTTGAAACATACAAAGTAAACCACTTTCAACCTACGACGGGATTTTTCGGAACGTTTTAATTTAATAAAAAAGAGCACTTTATCACCAGGATGCACGTTTGATTGTGTAAAATTAAAATCACTTATTGAGCACATCAGGATGCATTTGGTTTTCTAACATATTTGACTGTTAATATATTTTTGTCGGTCAAGACTGTAAATAAAAAAATTTTTCTCTTGTTCTCTTAGTCAAAACTGTAACATATCAATTTTTTATTCTGTTAATTTTTCACACTTAACCGCTTACTAGCAGGTTGAGGCTTTGTAAAATGTGTTATGTAGTGTTTTGTGCTCTGTGTTTGTCTTTCGTTTCATTTTGTTGGCCATGGTCTTGTCTGTCTTCCTACTTAACTATTTCTGTATGCCCCTTTGGTATCTTCGAATTCCTTTTATGATACAACAGACACAAAGAGCACTGTCGCACACTAAGACTTACAATGTACATGTAGAAATGGAAGATTAAAAAGAAAGTTTTACGAAAAAGAAGTGTTTGCTTATTTCTATTGTGAACTTTATGTTCTACAGCGGCAACTACATATTGGGTGTAAATCTCTCAGTTTATTTGGCTCAGTTGAATACAGCTTTCAGGAAGGCACTTCTAATCAGTAACATTAGAACCAAAACATGGAAGTTGAGATCTCATATCAGCACAAAACGAAATAGGCCGGCGCAAAGGCCATCTACCATGTGCAATGTACGGAATGAAGCCTTCTCCATTATTTCAGGGGTTAAGACTGTTAACTCCATTCTAATGCAAATTAATATAATTATGTTTAAACTTCATATTTTTAAAATATGGAATAAACGTCTGCGCATGAACAGTTTCTCCGGTGGCATCAAATATTTGATGCCATAAAAATTTCGACGTCTTCCAATCAAAATCATGTTTCATTTGAATAAGAAATTGACCAAGAAATTTCTGTAAAATATATGTATATATATATATATATCCTGTTAATTCATGCGAGACCACCAACAGAGGCATCGAGCAAGTGAATTTCAAAATACAGATTTACCAATGTTCAATAATTTTGATAAATTTTTGTGTGCTGTAATTAAAAGAAAAGAATATATGCCAGAATGACACGATCCACATTTTAAATACGTTAAAATTAACAAGGAATATAAACAAATTTAAACAGTCATTTATGGAGAGATATTCCATCAATAAAATTATCAACAAATATTCTTAGTAATTTATAAAAACGAAAAAAATAAGTGTTGTGATACAACATGTCCAATCCGTACATGAAAATCGGAACTTTTCAACTATTTATTGGTCCCCCCGGCCGCCCCGAGAGTAGCCGGGGTTAAGAATGAAGTTGCTCGGTTTCTCCGCCAGGAGCTTCCGTTGGTTATGTGGGATTTACAAACTCACAAACCGTCTCGTACGAAAACGTTACCGCCGTGCCCCGTGTTGGGAAAATGCCACGCTCTCAGCACTTTAAAGATCCCTTGGCAACAGCTCGTAATGAGCGATCCGTAGGTGACCAGTTTCTTAGGCTAAATTTCCAGTCCTAATTTGGCATCCTGTGGCTATTAAATTTCCCTGCCTTCCCCCAAGCTAGCCCCTTTATGATTTATTGTTTGATAATTTGTTCTTGTCCTGAATATGCATGAAATATTTGCCACTGGACGTTCAACATCAATCAATCAATCATTTTATTGGTAATATTGGAATTTCATCAGGTTATTGATCATTTTGCGAGATTCTAAATCTAAATATTATTTATTGTTTGATAATTTTTTCTTGTCCTGAATATGCATGAAATATTTGCCACTGGACGCTCAACATCAATCAATCAATCATTTTTTTGGTAATATTGCAATTTCATCAGGTTACTGATCATTTTGCGAGATTCTAAATCTCTATCTTCATCCTCAAAATTAACAGCTCTTAATTTAAAAAACCAGAACAGAAATGACACGTACTGATTTTCATTATTAAATATGAAAAGGGAAATGTGGTATGCTTGTCTTTGAGACAGTCATCTAAAACGTACATAATTTTAAAACTATCTACAGTTTGTCTTATGGCCTTCAATTACTGACCAATATCCTACTGTGATCAAGCTGTAAAAGGCCCTAAAAATTAAAATGTGATGATATTCAAACGTAACGAAAAAAACGGCAAATTAAATATATAAAAACGAGTAAAAGTATGGCCTCTTGAAGTAGATACATAGTAGGCATTAAATTACAAGAACAAGAGAGACCATGTTGTACTCGATTGTTCTGACAGCTTGTTGATCCAAACACAATGATAATTCATCTCTAAACGGCTTTCAAGGTCGGATGACAAAGGACAGCTAAGTTTTTGATTGTTAAAAAAATACAGCAGTATTTGAAGATAATTTCTTTTGTTCAAAGAAAAAGAATAGTGTTTCACTTTGGACGTACCTAAACGAACAATAATTTGTCATCAAAATATCAAGAAATTTTCAAATCAAGTTCGCTCCTTGCACGTAAAAGACCCCTTTTTGTAGTTATCGAAAACGATAAGGCTAATGCCACTACAAAAGGCTTAATTTTCCGTCCCTACCCATCACCCTCTTTTTTCAGTGGCAGACAAAAACCGTGGCCCTGTTTTGTCCCATCCCACCCCCTTTTCGACATTGATAATTGTTGAACTGGTTCTCGTCCTGAATATGCATGAAATATTTGCCACTGGACGTTAAACAACAACAATCAATCAATCTTTTCCTTTAAATGGCAAAACGAATTGATTGAGTGTTGTTTAACGTCCAGTGGCAAAAATTTCATACATATTCAAGTTGAGAAGATGTAATAAAACAATAAATCAGAAAAGGGGATAGTTGGGTGTTAGGCCGGGACCTACGGACCGCTCATAACGAGCTGTTGCAAAGTGATCTTTAACGTGCTGAGAGCGTGGCATTTTCCAAACACGGGGCACGGCGGTAACGTTCCCGTCCGAGACGGGCTGAGAATTTATACCAACCAAAGAACGCTCTTTTTAGGAGGGGTTCAAACTGCTGGCGGAGGAAACGAACGGCCTATTTCAATACCCGCTCTTAGGGATGAAGCTTTCGAGTTTATTTGTATAACATAACATTACAAAAGTTGGTTGTACATTCCAAACCACCGTACGTCCTTACCTAGGTTCAAATTTATATTTTTTGTCATTTTCCGCCTCTCACTATAAAAATCGTGGTTTTTAAACTAACGCCGATAAAATTAAGTTGGGGGTTTAACCATTTTTTAAGGAAGTCATTATTACCGGCAAAGGGCGCACTCGTACATGCGGTCCACTCGAAGGCAACTACCCTAAGAGATGCCTTATTACTAGTATTTGATTTTAACATGTAAAGCGTAAAAACTGATATTTTCAAGATGTATTCATTAGAATGGTCAAGTTACGACTGAAGTTCTAATGGATTTTATGCTTGATTGATTAGGTGTCTTAATCCTACCATAGAATTTAGGAAAAATAATTTCCGTTGAGTTATAATGGGAAAATTATCTTTATTGTGAACAAATGCAAGTAACTTTTTAAACAGGAATCTGTAAAGCAACATTCCACCGAAAAAGCAAGGGTAGCAATTTTGCAAATGTATGGTTAATTTTGACATGCAATATGCGCATTTTAAAGAGTAACCTCTCATCAGAAACATTAGAATCAAAACATATTAGTCTGAGATCCAAATATAGTAAAAGAAGTACTCAAATCTAAATAAATCGAAAAGGAACCCAAATCTAGCGGTAGAGACAGCTACAACTGTAGTCGGTGCAAAACGTTTCGCATTTTAAGTGGTCAGAAAATATGTTAATACAGCAAATTTTGTAAACATTCTTTAATGCAGCAATAGTTGCTTACCCTGGTTTTGTAGGATTCGTATTACTCCAGCTTTAATTTTCAGTATAATGTTGTTTGTTCTATATTTGTCTTTCGTTAAATTTTGTTGGCCATGGTCTTGTCTGTATTCCGACAATTTCTGACTGCCCATTTGGTATCTTCGAATTCTTTTGATAAATTTATACATGTAAGGTAAGTCTGACAACTAGACACCCAGTCAATCATAATATTTAAAGGACTGATATTACAGGAAAGGTGTAGAATAAATTTTCCCTGCATTTGTTTTAATCAAATCAAATTTTGAAAAATTAAAATTTTTTAAAACTAAAATTCATGTTTTTATATTCTTTTTCATATATTTGTTTGGTTGTTTGGTTATTGGAAAATCAGACTTTTTGGATGGTTGCTCCATACAGAAAACTGCCACATCTCCTTTTCGATATTCTGCAAATGTACAATTATATTGATATGCATGTGATATCACATCTTATATCTTTAAATTTGGCATTACATCCATCTTGTCTTTTTCCACGTTTATTGACAACACAGTATTAAATCGTCAGAAATAATGTGTTTGATGACATCTTGTGTTAGATGTGTTATTATGATCTTGTTTTCAGTAACTGCGAGTATTTATTAGAGAGATATCTTCCTTTGAATGTACATTTATAGTTATTTAAGTACTTATTAGTCGGATTGAGTGACTTTCTGTTTGATTTTTATAATTCGTCGGTTACTGCTTTTGTTTTCTTTGATTTTTTCCATTGTCCTCAAGGGAGAGGGTGGGGTGTCCACTAAACTAGTTAACCACACCACATCTCTTATGTGCCTGTCCCAACATGGCCAAGTCAGAAATTGTGGCTTTCTTTGTTATGCTGTCATTTATTGTGTTATACTTGTGCGTGGTGATATCTTAGGTTAACTACGGTTATTAATTTTCATTTTATTTTTTTTGCTCACGTGTTTAATTGTCATCCATAAATACATTGGGGATAACTTGTCATTGTTGTGGTACATTACTTTTATTTGCGCAAACGAAATGTTATTTTCCAAAAAAGAAATGCACCGGATTCAACAATCGAGTTATTTTTTTTCGACTTGAGATTGTTTATGAATTTATTTCAAGTGTTCAGTGAGAGGGTATATTGTCATTGAAACAAGTGTACAGTATAACGTTTATGAAAACTTAAGGGTCAGAGATCGATAGAGATGGACCCAAAAGGCGGATGGGATATAGCAATAGGCCGTTCGGTTTCTTCGCCTGCCTAAAGAGGCGTCCGTTGGTTTGGCGGGATGTATAAATTAACAACCCGTCTCGAATGGTAACGTTTCCGCCTTGCCTCGTGTTGGGAGAATGTCACACTCTCTCAACGTTAAAAGATCCCTGCAACAACTCGGAATGAGTGGTCCAAAGGTGACCAGTTGCTAAATTTCTCGCCCCTACCCAAACAGTCCCAATTTGGCATCCCGTGGCTATTAAATATCCAAGTTTACCCCCTGATTAACGCCTTTTATGATTGTCTGATAACTTGTTCTCGTCCTGAATATACATGAAATATTTGCAACTGGACGTTAAACCACAATCAATCAATCTATAGTCTAAGATGGCAACAAGAGATTTTATTTTCCAATTCATAATTTTTATACAACATTGGTTGACATTAATATTCATATAAACACATCTATTAATGTCATTAGACAAGATTTATGAAATTTTTTTTTGTTTTTGATGAAAAGAACCTACTAAGCCAAATCATACTAGTATTTAAAAATCCAAAGAAACCATTTTCCCGCCAAATTGTCAAATGCTTATATCCTGTAAACGAGCACGCGGACCGATATTTTTTCTTTTTTTTGTTTCAATATAAAAGGGCTTAAGTATATATCATAAACTTTCAAAAACCTTGTCAGCTTTAAACATATTAGCAGAGTCAGTTTATGATAAACCTTCAATATTATGTTTGCCTATTTTTACTTAGAGGAATTTGTCAGTCTACCGTATATCATTGTCATCACAGTTCATTTTTGAAACCTAGCAGCTCGTCAAGATCTATAATTAAGTCAGTTTCTAAGTAACTACACTCGATAGGTCAAAAATATCTTGTTTGCATACTAATCTTTATGTGATTATATTAGACTGCCAAAGGTCATGTGTCCTCAACCTCGTTTTTGTAGTTAACTATCGCAATGTTTTCGTGTTACTATTCGTTGTTTAGATTTTTCTGTCTCTGCAGCAACATGTACTGACAGGTCAACAGCGCTTGACATGCTTATCTATTCTAATGTACGCTTCATGAACTGAGTCTCTCATTTTTTACTAATTTTTGAAAAATTCATCCAGGGAATCTTCACAATTCTTATAAAATGTACTGTAAAAAAAACTTCCGGTAGCTTTTGTATATTCGGATTTTTTAGAAATTCTCCTAAACTCTACGTCAGAGTTTGTTGGAACGGGTAGAAACGTTATGAAAGCAAAATTATCTGCTGTATTCTCATAAAGTAGCGTTTATGAAAGTGCAAGTGAGTTGCAGTAATAACTTTTAGCAATCACGATGCATTTTAAGCAACGCCGAGTTTAGAATTCTCTTCGGGGATTTTACATTGTAATTTCAGCCATTTGTTTGCCGGAAGTGGCTCTTTGCACGCGCTAGCACGAAACCGGGAGTACACATTGTCTAAGCTGCGTAATAATTAAGTAATTAAACTAGAATACGTTAACTTGTAAAAATCACCTGAATGGAAATTTAAGAGTGATTCTTCTTATATGAATCGCAAGAGAAGGTAAGAAAAAAAAGAAATGTGTGCATTTTTAAAAAATAACCTTATCTAGGTCAAACTTAAGCGCTCCCGCCCAAAACGAAGATGGCCGACCTCCGTAGAGAAATTCAGGGCAGATAATAGTACGTAAAACGTTATTTCATAGCGTAAAACATTAACCGTTAACTGTGGGGTAATTCTTTCTTTTGATTAAAAAATACAAAGGCAGAAACGCACAAATAATTTTATAAAGCTCGAAATACAAAATTACCAATGTTAAATAAATATGGAAAATTTAGGTATGCTATATGTACATTTCAAGGAGTAACTTCTCATCAGTAGCATTAGAACCGAAATCACACTCCGCCAAAGCCTGACATAGAGTATAGATTTTCTCCACTCATTAGGAAAATTTTGTCGTTTTCCATTATATCTGTTTTGGTCAAAGGATTTATGAATTTTAGACTCAGCTCATGAAACGTACATCAATGTGTATTTATTATGAAAATCTGCTTTAAAGACACAAATAAATGATGTTGGTCATATCAATTTATGTGTCAGACTACTTGTTTTTGAAAATAATCGTTTTACAGTTTCCAAACTTGTATATATCATCTACAATTTGGATCACTGGCTTCCTATGTTACTGATAAGAGGTTACTCCTAGAAAGCACATATACATATAAAAATCCACAGTATCTATTCACTATTGGTAAATTTGTATTTATTTATACTACTACTTTTGCTGAAATATATCTTAGCAAAAATTGTATGATAATAATAAAATATTCAACACATAAGTTATTTGTTTGTTTTGAGTTATTTTAGTTATAACGACAGTTAATTAAAAATGAAAAAATACCGAAACTTATCTACATTATACATGATATTAAATACACAGGAAAAAACAAAATATACATATGATTTTTATACACAAGAAAAAACAGAGTATATGTATGATTTTCATACACAAGAAAAAAATAAAGTATAATTATCTAGGATTTTCATACACAAGAAAAACAAGTGTATATGTATGATTTTCATACATAAGAAAAAAAGGAGTATTCGTATGATTTTCAGACACACTAAAAACAGAGTAAACATATGAAAGTTCCATTTTATCTGATGTGTTTTCATTTTGTCATCTCCTAGTGTTTCCTGTTTAGATAATCGACGTGTTACCTGAAATTGAAACATATCATATATTAAAAACAATTCTTTTACGAAACTGCTGAGAAATTTAGGCACCGACCATTGATTTCCGGGGTTGAAGTTTGAGTCGCAACACTATAACAGGGAGAACAATAAAAAGAATCCCACTATAATTTCATAATCTCAAATTTTAAAAAGCGACCTTTCAACATTTTCTATGGAAGTTATTGGTGAAAGAAATGATAATCTTTCAATGTATTTTGGAAAAATTAATCTGGGTCCACCAAGTGCTTCAAGAAGTGAAAAAATGCGTTTGTAACAAGAAGGAATTCAATTTTAAGTAGAAGTAAGTTTTATACAAACCTGTTTTCTTATTTCTTTGAAGTTGCCCATGGACTAAAATCCATTGAGGTTATTCTTGAGCATGGTCTCCTGAAATGGAGTAGGAAACACTTCAATAAAAATAGTAAAAAATAAGCATATTTGGGAAAAGATTCTTGGTTTATACTTGATCACATGTGATTTTGGGGATCATTTCCAAAGACCTTGTAAGTACAAGTCCATGAAAAGTGAAACACTTGACAAAAGGCTACAAATATGTAATTATACTTTTTCAATTATTTTAATGTACAAACTTTGGAAAGATCAGTCATTTTTGTCAACCCTCATGTTCACAGAAGATATAACCTGAAACATTTACAAAAGTTTTACTACAAAGATAAGAGTTATCTCCTATGTTTTGATTTAAAAGTGGATTTTCTGTGAGTTATATCTCCCTTGAACAAGCTAAAATAGCAAAATGGACATATAAATATATAACATGAATAAAGCCTAATCCCTCTGTGTTAATTGCTACGTGAACCTGTATATTATAGAGAAAGTAAAGTAAATCTTGTAACTGACTATTACATTTATTTCTACACATTGCATGTCTTTTATGTCATATCCCACGTGTCAAATTTAGCATATATATCCCAGAAGTCAAATTTAGCATGTATCTCACGTGTAAAATTTAGCATATGTGGTATCACCCTCGTGCATTAGGGGTGTTTAATGCTCATTTTTAAAATTACAGATTTCAATTGACTGTGGAAGCTTATATGAAGCTTATGAATTCTCTATACATTAAAATAAAATTGGCATAAAATTGATATGTCCGCATGCTCAAATTGCCACAAAATGAGACACAAACAACTTAAAGATGTTTTAGTTT
>JARWCS010329083.1:0-12295 GCA_034783895.1 Geukensia demissa | reverse complement strand
TTGGCCATGGTCTTGTCTGTCTTCCGACTTAACGATTTCTGTCTGCCCCTTTGGTATCTTCGAATTCCTTTTTCAGCACCACATCATTAAGTAAGCATTGACAAACAGTAATATTGCCTATTACAATTTGTCTTTTGCTCTGCAAATGATCCTATGAGAACATTTTGTTGTTTCCGTCAGATGTAATACAAGTGTGAATGTCTTCTCTGATCTTTTTCGTTAACCTAAAACTATACAAATAAGTTTTGCACTACTTAAATGGAATTGATTTCGTAGCATGATGCTTGAAACTACTTGTAAACTAGTCTCACAGCTAGAAATCTTTATTATATTAATTTTCTGACTGTTTTTATGTGGACCTAAATATACATCATTAGATCTCCTTTGATGAGTTTTAGATCATATTTCAGTATCATTAACTTTGAGTCTCACATGACAACACAAATCACTCAATGGTGGCGTGGACGATGGATTTTTAACTATTATATTACATTTGCAGCAGATTGTTCACTTTTTCAAAAATGAATGACAAGATTACAAAGTCCTCATGGGGTTAAATGGGTAACGCAGGAAGATTTTAACTCCGGCAATAAGTCATACAGAAATCTAGAGAAAATGAAAAAGTTGTCTAATATGAAAATGCGTGGCTATATACAACCTTTACGCATTTACAATCGTTGGTTTTCTACTTTGTCAACAATCTATAAAAAAGAGAAATCTTACATGTGCAAGGTAAAATTATTTAGGTATGGTTATTTCGAAGAACCAGGCAGCACTACTTACAACGGCGATTCTTTGAAAATAAAATCACAGTGATGTTATTATCTTAATTAATCATGCAGCGTACAATCCAAACCAAAAACAGGCTATCCGCTTTCTCCACCTGGAGGTTGTGATTCCATGAGGCCTACTTCTTTAACCTGAAATGACTAATACCGGATTGAAATTGACAATGCGGCGGTAGTCTTTAAAGAGGCAGGAGCTGCTTACCCTTCCGGACTACCTGAGTTCAGCCCCGGTTTTTTTGGTGGGTTCCTCATTGTTCATAGTTTTCTGTTTTTAGTTTTATATTTATATATGTCATGTTACGTCTTGTTCGTGTTCCCGAGAATGCCGTGTCTGTCGACTTTCCCCCTTTTGTCTGGCCCTCCGGTTTTTTCGATTTTTATAATGATGCTGTACAATGGTGTGAAATTAGTTTTAAACAATTGACGGGGACAATGGTGATATTTGAAGTTTTATGTAACAATATATTGATATATTTTTAATTGTTATTGTAGGAATAATCTCCTTTACATAACGTATTTCATGTAATTTATGTCTCGTTTGCCCGAGATGATATCAAAAAAATAACAGATTTGTAATTTGTATGAAAACTGCAATTGAAGTCCTGGTTGTATCTACCATGAATCAACCCCTGCCTTGTTTTAAGATAACCGTACTTAAGAACTTTTGTCGTGGGCCACAGAATTCTAGTGAACTACAGGCAACAGCTAAACGAGAACATGCAGTGAACAATCTAATTGTTTGTGTATTTCTGGCATAAATTACATATTATTTTTTTATTAATATTAATACGTCATCCACCAAATGACAGTCGAATTTGATCAACTACAGGTCCCATTATGCCCTTCAATGATGGACCGGAGTTAATACCATAACGGAAGCTGTAAAAAGCCCCCAATCTACAAAATGTGAAAATATTCATAAAACATGACAATCGACAATCTATTGAAAAATGGTGAACAAACCACAATAAATAACTTATTAAACAACAAATTGAATTTTAACAAATGCAGCAAAACACTTGAAATAAATACTTAAAATAACCAACAACAAATACAGTTAAAACTGATACATGATACAACAAATGTATCGACCTCGTCAGAGTACACTCAGTTGTTGTCTGCTAGTTCAAAAACAAGAGCACCGATCAAGAAACCAAGTTTCCATTTACTACGGTGTCAATTAAAACACGTCCAATTGGATTAAGTGTTTAAATGTCATTAGAAGTCAAAGAAAACCTTGGTTGTGCAAAATGCAAATATCAAAATATATAGACAGGAATTACAAAATGTTATAACAAATATAAACTGTTTAGTTCCTTAAAAAACTTTTACAAAAAACAACCAAGAAAATCAATATTAGTAACAATAAAACCATAACCATATTTAAAGACTTAATAATAATGATGTGACGATATCCTATTAAGATGAATTTGAAGACCATATTGATTTTGTTCAAATTTCCGAGCTTTATTTACCATTTTCCTCAAACAGTAGGATGTGACATTCTATGTTACATAAGATAATTAAAAGTACATTTACGTCTAAATTTTAATACCAAGTCGTATGCACACTCAGTCCTTATTGATTTTTCTGAATGTTATGACAACAAGAGATAAGATGCATGGGTATTATTGCATCATTGTATTTTTCTATTGAAAAATCTATTTAATTTATTTTTCCCCATTTCTAAACTTCTTCCTGTCCTATCAAATAAGTAAAACTTGTAGTTATTTTATATGAAAATCAAATCTATGGCAAACAAAAACCCATATCAGAGAATCGTTCTGGTTTACACTTAAATAATCTATAGACGGCTTGCTTATAATTTTAGCCATTTTTCAAGTACCCATGTTTAAAAGGAAGAATATAGAATATATGTCAGAGAGACACAATCCACATCTTTTCTGGATTGTGTAACATCTCGTTCAGGTGTTGCCTTATGTTCACTAGATTTCCGTGGGGCACGAAACAAGTTCTAAGAAGCGTTTTCTGGATAAACCTTCATCAGGTACGCTCGGGACCCAAAATTTAAATATTGTATTACAGTTTTGTGTTCAGACTACAAATATCAGAATTTAAAATGTTAAAAAGACGTAGACTGTATCTTTCCAACATACATTCCAGTACCCAAAATTAAATAAGCATATAGTATACTTTAAAAGACGTTTTATCGATCTCGGGTTTTAGCTTGTAATGTTTTTAACACCCAAGTAGGTACTAAATTTGTAAATGTAAACAAAAACTAACTGGAATATTTCTGGATATAAAGTTCAACACATTGTTAGCCAAAGATTAGAATCAATAGCTGACATGTACACACTTTTGATGCTTCTTAAATCTCATACACAGAATCTGAGATATAGCGTCTGAAAAAATATAAATTCAACCTAATGTTAGTGATTTGAAAAGGTAACTGTAAAAAATGAAGATTTTTTATTTAATGTTTTTTTAAATAAATATAAATGTTTATTTCTTAGATGAATATAAACATGATAAAAGAGGAATTGATATTAGCATTTCTGTTATTCATTCTATATCTTATTTTATGATTTCCCTGTGGTTTAGGTGTATTTTTCCGGTAATGGAATATGAAGTTGGAAGATGTTTTTTTCATGCTGCATTTACTCTCTTCAGAATACAATGTATTCAATTTCATTGAAATGGCAATATAAAAGTTGTTTTTTGCGGCATGCATACAAGACTCGAGAGGGAACTCCGTGTGATTTGAAACGCTTACAAATCTATACTCTATGCAAGAGTTTGTTGAAACGGGTAAAAATGCTATGAAAAAAAAACATGTCTGACGTATTCTTAGGAAATAGTGTTTATTTTGTAGATTAAAAAACTGCCATCAATTTGTAATAATACCTTATTTTATACTACATTTTAAGCTGTGTCGAGTTTTTTACTCTTCACAATATTATTTTTATTCTCTACAGTGATTTTACGTTGTACAATCAGCCGTTTGTTTGCTGATCAATGTGGGTCTTTGCACACCCTATCACCATTAATACACATTCACATTGTCAACGTTTCGTAATAATTAAGTACTAATTTATTTAACTCGAAGTAGATAACATACAAAAATGGTTTGAGGTGCAAGTGTACGGAAATTCAAAAGCAATTCTTCAAACATGACTCGTGAAAGAAAGTTCGAATAAAAGAAATGTGCACATTACTTTAAATGACTTTATCTAGGTCAAACTTACAGATCGTTTACAATTAGTTTACAAAACCTCATTTAAGGATGTTACCATAAAGTAGGAACTGATAAACAAAGTCATAAAATAGAATGCAGTATGTTCATGAACGGAAAATCGGTGAAATATTGTTTGAAAGTATAATTAGGAAACCTCTTATCTTTTAAAAGTTAATATTCTGTTGGTTCCTCCATATACCCTTTAATTTTCCTTGGTATGTTATTGCTTTGAGTTTTGTCGTTTTTTTTTTTTAGATTTTTTGTTTTTTTGTTTTGTTTTTCGAACTATATTTGTTATAATCATCTTAAGCATAAAAACAAACTTTTATACAGGTTACATTTAGCAATGAAAGTAGTTTATTATCATGATTTTGTTCATTCCAACCAATTTTGAGAAACGAAGAAAGATGACAGTTTTTCTCATTGTGAAATTTACGTTTCTATAACAACATGCCAGTTGAACCTGCACAAGGGGTGTATCTGAGTTGAAACGGTACTGTCTGTGACTAAGCCCCGGCTTTAAATACCGCTAAAAGGGAAATTTATCTTTTGGGAGAGGTTCTGTTTACCCTTGGTTTTACACGACTCGTGTTGCGCAAACTTTAGTTTTCTCTGTCGAGTTGTGTATATCGGTGATTGTCTTCCGTTTTTATTCGTTTGGCGATGTTAACATACAAATTTTCGTCTGTCCTTTTCGTACCAATTCAGCATTATTTGTACATCTGTATTTAGAATACATTCCATGCTCATATTACAAAATAAAGCTTATTAATCTGATGATATATTTATATGTTATAAGGTTTCTAGCAAAATTCCTGCCATACTCACCAGACACAATACTGAACAAAATCGCACGTTTCATATTGAATCAGTTGCTTACTCTGCGTGTCTTTGATAAAAACTTTTTCAAACGTTGTGAAAATGAAAAAAAAAAAATAAATCCAGAAAAGAATGCTCTGATGTTATTAAAATCATCATAGTTATGTCCCGTATTTAACGTAATGAATTTTCGCTGATTAATTTAATTTAATTTCATGTCAATTTCAGCTTTCTTTGTCGTCTTCATAATAATTCTAGATCTAATTTGGAAACAAATGTGACAAAATTACGTAAGAAGCATCTTTTATGATACTTTAAATACTTTAGTTTACAGATGGCAAGACCGATAAGGTGCTTATTAATCATTGTTAAGGTTTATGAATGCAGCTGTCTATTCAACTTTTGCTTTAAGAAGTAGTCTATCTAAAAATCATGCACTGTCAACTGAAGAAGTCGCATATGGTGTGGTAAAACCTGGAAAAGTGATTAGACTAACCAGTCTTCATCATGTTCATAAAATTTAATATCTTTGCAAGATTCATCTCAAAATTATGCAATTCTTAGTAGCGTTGCATTCGAGTAAACCACATGTTCGAGTGCACCTTTTAACCTGGAATTAAATGACTTACCTAAAATGGAGTTCCGAGAACTTTTTGGCGATAGTTTAAAAAACACGTTTGATGCTAAAAAGCGCAAAAATAACCGAACATTATAAACGCTTTACGTCCTAGTTACGACGTACGATGATTTGGAATATACAACTTGTTTCTTTAATGTTATTTCAGATGATTTTTCAATGCAGATTAAATAGCCATTTTCATTTTATATTAACTGAAATGAACTTCGAAACTAACTTTAGCATTCGAAAAAAAAAAACGTCCGTCTTGAGAAAAAAATATCAATGTTGAATAAATATGGATAATTATGGTATGATTTAGTTACATTTTAAAACTATACCTTCAAATCAAAACTGCTGATGTCTATTTCAAATACTTTACCAATATAATACTCACATGTAATAAATGTGATATGATTGTATCTTTCAAAAGAGCCGACCAATGATCTTAATAGCAAGGGCCACTAGTAGTGTCTGACCTTATAAATTATTGCATAGGAAGTCAGCGTAGATATCCTACTTTAAATGAAAATATCGTTTGTCTTCACATTTTGTTCGAATATTTTTTTCAATATTGATTTACCATACTGATAAGTCAAGAAATCAAGGAAAACCTCCAACACCACTACCATCTTATTCACGTAAAAAACAACCCATAATTAAATGTAAAGTCATTGTCAACATGGTCAAGATAATGAACAAATTTATTTATATATCAGCTTTTAATTGTGCAAATAGATAATTCAAGAATCAAGTTGCATTTAATCCAGTTTTGTTACATTACTTTCACTCGCAATTATCCCTCATGAACATATTTAAATATATACAAATTCTTGAAATTATATCTACCTCTATTTTCTGCCTTTTTCCATTGTTGGCAAGAGCCCGGATTAGAAATTAAGGCTTACAAAGGGTGGTAACCTAGCTTTACTCGTGTGCTGTTAAGGAGGTCGATGATCCCTGTTTTTTTTTTTTTTTTAATTTCGTTTGTTCCGTTTGTTTATATTGTGTTTGCCTACTAATTTTTAATCTCTCATATTGGTATTTTTATGAACTCATTATTCATCATATAAAACATGTAAAGCATGTCAAGTCTCACACAGTAAAGCAACGATAAAATGTTACTACTTTTGGTCATTCAGATCGGCCTTATTTTACACAGAATATAAAATTCCTTAGATGGTAAGAAAACATAACCTTTACAGATGAACTGGGAAATCTCAAAAGAACTTGACATTTTGACCTTCAAATTTGTCTGAATTCGACATCAAAATTTTATTGGTGTTTTTAATGTCAACAGTTCACAGTTATCTGACCGAATCATACCCATACTAAACATAATAAATCACAAAAAAGCGGTCGGAGACAATATGGCAGGTTTATTTTATTTTGTCTTTTTTGTTCTTGTTTTTTTTTTTTTTTTTAATAATTTGTTGTCTACATTTGATGCAGTTGTATGTATATTTACCACAACTGTCATCAAATTGTGCTAAAGTTTTGCAAATTTTATTAAATTCACCGTAAACGAATTTCAGTTACATCTCGACAATGCATTGCAGTTATATTGTTTTCTTACTTTGCCAGTTTAGTTTAGCAACATAAAATAAGGTCAAGTCAGGCGAAGAGGCAAAGTAGGTAAACAAGAAGAACTCGAGAAGAACAAATTTGCTAGCAGTATTGTATTTTGTTCAGTTATAATAATGGTTGCCAACAGAACAGCCGAAAATTTTTATGTCGTTGAATCTCAGTCTTGTGTCAATTTTCTTGGCTCGCCTTAATCCATTGGTTTGATTATGCTTCTTGAAAAATCATCTTTTTGGATTTTTTTCACTGGGTGAAATACGCATAACTACGCTACACTTTTATATGCAATCTATAACATCAATCTTTTTGAAATACATTATGATACATAAAAGATTAAGACTTTACATTCACTTGGAGCTTTAAATTGTCATATATGACGCTGATTTAATACGTCATTATTTAGAAAATAAACGGAAACCATTTAAATACAATTGATAGTAATTCGTCAGAGAATTAAATTGATTGTGATTAGAAAATAGTTTGTAGCAATTACTACATGTACTAGTTATATAAATATAAAGCAGGAGCGGATCCAGACTTTTGCAAAAAGGGGGCCCCTTGCCAACATACACTCGTACATAAATGGATCTGACTTTTGAAAATTGGACCTGCCAATACCATGAATACATATTCGCCTGCATTCAAAACAAGTGCTTCAAATTATTTTTACATTTTACCCACCTCCTTGGATCCGCCCCTGTAATAAGGTGTACAGAGCGTTTGTTTAAATAATAATAATACAGAAATGCAGGTCCTAAATCAGAATATGTGAATGTTGGACAGTTCTCTCTCTCTTTTGTTTTGTTTGTTATTGATTTATGCGATGAACGTGAAAGCTTTTCTATTCACCCGTTTGTCTGGGATTTATTTCAGGCAATTTAACGCTAATAGCAGGATGTAAAGAAATAAACCAATGTTAAAGAAATATGGAAAATTTAGGTATGCTATATGTACATTTCAAGGAGTAACCTCTCATCAGTAGCACTAGAACCGAAACATAGGAAGTCAAATATTCAAATATAGCAAAAGAAAATTCATTTGTACTCGCTGCGAAACGGGTAAAAAAGCTCATATTTACAAATAAATTTTATATTTTCCGGTAATGTACGTGTATTGTATATATGTTAAGGATAGATACTACATGTAATTATGATTGAAATCTGAGAAAGAACAAACGCATGGTTTCAGTTTTTATATATTGTTTTGCAAGTGTTTTATTATTAACCGATAAGGTATTGTGTAATCTTTAGAGACAAATATTTAGAATTTTCATGCTTTTTATTCGGATACAATACAAATTTAGCAAGTAGAAAGAAATATATTTATTGAGGATAATTACTAATTATAATTGATACCTGAGAAAGTATGGTTTTATTTTTTATATATTGCTTTGAAAGTGTTGAATTATACACTGAGATTAACATTATACATGTAAATATATAACAATTGTGGAAAATCATGCATTTTGGTTCCATCAGATATTTCCATTTATCTAATTATGCAATTTTATTGTTTGCTTTTGATCATATATTTTTATTGTCATGATAAAAAGGGTACATATAACTTCTTGTAAGAAAACCAAGATAGGACATCAACTTTTACACTACGGAGTTGACATGACACATCATTTTTTTCAGTCAGATCGTTATTGGGTTGCTTCTTTTATTTGCGTTCAGATTTTTTTTGCCCCGGCCCTATGTGCTGCTAAATTTTGACCGGTCCCTTACATATAGACATATAAAACGGTAATGAAATACAACAAACATATGTGCAAAATTTTACCTATGTTAATAAAATTAGTATCTTTGTTTAAAGCCATCTTCAGTGGCTCGGCTATCATTTTTTGTGATGACTTAAGGGTATCAGAAGTTTCACTAATGGAGTGGTTGTCATGGTTCCCCCTGTAAAAAATAAATAAAGTTAGATTTAATTTTGGTGACTGGTAAATATGTAACGAACAGACCATTTGACTTGGTAGAGGGCTAATATTTTCTTTCTTTAGTTATATTTTGTCGGACACGAGCACAATATTTTATTTCATATATTTTCCTTCGCCGCGAACCAGAATTTGATTCAAAATTTCGCATAGTACCTCTGAAATATTGCAGCAAAAAGTTTAAGCCAGAATGTTTTTATCGTTTGATGACGTCCAAATTTTCATGGCTTTGATGACACCGGGAAATCTGCGCACGCGCACACTTGTATTCCATATACTAAAATATTACGATCAAACGTTATTTTATTCATTTTCATTAGAATGGAGTTAACAGTATTGTATTTGAAGATTTGCCGGCATCAATTAACGATTTGATGGTCGCAAATTGTGTTCACTGGCATTACCGTTAGCTCCTATTCCAAAATAAAGTAAAAAGCAACAAAATGTTTTCACTTACCCTACGTCTTTGTTGTACAACTGGTACAGAAGAAATGCTGCAAAAACAGCTAGAATTACCATGATAATACCCATAAACACGGTCTGACTGCATTTCTGTATAAAATAAAACTAAGATCAGAAGGACAACAACAACAACAAAAAAGCTAAAACCATCATAATTATACCAATGAACACGGTCTGACAATACATTTATGTACATGTATAAAAGGTATTTATTACGGATGCATTTAGAGAACGTTCATTTAACTCTGATAGGGGTTATGTTTTTGTAAAAAAATATTCTGATGCCCAACTTTATGAGAAAAAAAAATCTGGATAGGCAGGTAAAAAATATTCTGAAATCAGTTTTCCCAATATAATATAATATTAAATTTTGAAAAATGTGACTAATCGCTGCGAAAATCTAAAAAAATATTTCTGAGAAAAAAACTATAACCGCCCCCTTTTAAAGTTAAATGGTTTAAAGAACATAGTTTATAGTTTATTTATTTCGATTAAACCTTCAAATTTGTGGCTAAATTTAGGCCTAATCGCACATAGTCCTTTAGGCCAAGTACATATCGTGCTTAGAACCCTATGAAACTAGGAGATGTGGAATGATTGTCCATGAGATGGCCACAAACAACAATCGAAATTAAACGTTCTACAGGTCAACACGTTTTTCGAAAATGATCAAGGATTCAAAACAAAGCGACGCTTTTTTTATAGGATTTATTACCTATTAGTATTTTTTATTTGAATGTAATTTGGAGTTTTAAGGTAGCAGTCACACACCTCTTCTATTTCTATAATATCATGAAGAGGATGTCTATCGACTTTTATCTGAACCGTTTTCTCTTCTCACGGAAATGTATGTCTTTGAAAATTACTTGTAAAAGTATTACCTTTTTCATTGCTGATTTGATTTTAGCGATATTTAACTGGTTGTTCGATATTAAAACTTCTATCTCCTCTTTGTCTGTACCCCGTGAAGCCATGGCAATGTGTTTACAGTTTTCTTTACTTCTATCCATTCAATACAACTGTATCACGGTTTAGCAATGCTTTATAAAAAAGACAAAACTATATTGATGGTCTTTGTGGGAATTTGTAAAATAGACATGATGAAAAAAGACAGCAGCTTAAAAAAATCTTAAAACTTGTTCAAAGAATAAAATTTATATTGCGACAAAGAAACTTTAAAATTTATCTGAATTTAATCATATTTAAGACGAATTATTAAAAAACGCAAGCTTAATCGATATTTTTATGTCATACAAGGCAACTGCGCTTTAATAATTAAAAATACGCCATTTTTCATGAAAATGAAAATATATAGGGTAAATGTCCTCCAACTACGAGAAAAAATAAAAAATCCTATACATGCGTAAAATATTTCTGTTCTCATTTGACACTTATCAAAAAATGTACATGTAAAAAAATACCAAACACAAACAAACCTATAACCACAATTGGCACATAAAACATTATATACATAAACTTACCAATATTATCGGTGAACGATATATCTCACGACATATAAACTTCTGAGAAATTATAATAATAAAAATTGCAATACGTTAAGAGGTAGTGTTTGATGTCTTATAAGTGTTTATATCCGCATAGAATTACTTCAATTCTTTGTAGGGATTTCCAGACAAAGAAATTTAAATAAGTACCTAAAGATAATAGTTTCCGGCGAATGAATTTTGAAATATTCTTGCATTTTTGAGTTTTTAGAAGTAAAGAACTGTTGTAAATTCTAGTATCTTACTTGAATTATCTGTACAAAGTCATTTAATTACTGATCTTTATATTTTAAAAAACAAGGTAGTGAACCCAGAAGATGAAGCACATAAGAGGACATGTATCAGAAGCGGTAGTACTTTTACAAGAATCAAACTAGGAAGTTTTCCACGACCAATATACCTATTTTCCATGAAAATTTAATGGTTTATCCTGTGAATAAAATGTTAACATATATATATAATTACTTATTCAAGTATTCTCGGAACTATTATATTAGTCTGAACAAGGGAAGAAACAACAAAATACGTTCAAGTGTAATGATCAAGTTCTGTCCGGTCATTTATGATTGAAGTGCAGACATGTTCACTAGGGTATTTCTGCTTTAAGGTCAATCGAAAGACATTTTAGAACATTTCTGTAATTTTGGTACTTGGAGGACAAAACGACAATTTAAAATGTCCATACATTGCCGAATTAACTTTCAACTTTAAAAATATAATAAATAGGCTATTTTGTGGATGCATGTATGGTTTTCCATTTTTACCGTCTATGACAAGATATCGATGAATGCTGTCAGATAAAGAGAATATTTTCACGTCGCATGTCTTTGTGATATGTATTCTAATTGTTGGCAGGTATTCCCTAATTAGATTTGGTGCACTCTTGTGTGATTTTTATAGTAAAATTTGTTACCTTTGATTTTTCTATTGGCCTTCATGTGAAGGATTTTAATCCAGCAAAACACGTTTAACCCACAACACGTTTCATATGCCTGTCCAAAGTCACAAATCCAGCAAAACACGTTTAACCCGCAACACGTTTCATATGCCTGTTTATATCCCAAATGTATCTTTCTTGGTATCACACGATATAAAATATTGCAACTTATATCAAAAGAAGCGCATCTTAAAGTTTTTGGTCGATAGTTGTTTCATTTGAAGACAAAATAGTTGTGTCATTAACGTACTTCAAAATTTCTCATTCGGTTAAGTCTGAGGGTTAGAGAATTTACATATATCGATGATTAATAAAACTGGTTATGTTTTAGGGTTACACAAGAGACATAAACCGATGAGCTAATAAATGAACATTCCATAACAATTGAAGTTTCAATGGGTTTTACTACAATGAGTTGCACGACGGGTGCCAATAGTGACTGTAGGGTT
>JARWCS010329073.1:0-12296 GCA_034783895.1 Geukensia demissa | reverse complement strand
GAATGGAAATTTAAAAGTAATTCTTCTAATATGAGTCGCAAGAGAAGGTCCGAACAAAAGAAATGTGCACAATTTTTTAAATTACTTCATTTAGGTCTAACTTAATCGCTCCCTCTCAAAACGAAGATGGCCGACTCTCAATGTTAAATCTCCATAGAGAATTTCATGGGCAGATAATAGTATGGAAAACGTTTTTTTATTGTGTTTAACATAAACCGTTAACTGTGGGATAATTCTTTCTTTTTATTGAATATAAATACAAAGGCAGAAACGCACAAATAATTTTATAAAACTCGAAAATCATACTCCAGAAAAGCCTGTAATAGAGTATAGTTACAACATTACAATATATGCAATGTTTGGGATAGCTGCATTCCAATTGACCAAATGTTTATCAGTACCTTCAATGACTTTCCTTAAATTGGGAATAGGTTTCCAAATTTTATTTTAAAAATTGTGTCTTTTTCTTTGTATAACGAAATTAAAATATTCTTTTAATGCTTTATTACTTACCGGGAAAATCATCAGAATATCTTGTTCCCTTTCGTTGTAAACATTTGACAATGGTTGCATTGCACCATGGCCAGCTGCTTCACGAATTGCAGTTAAAAGCATTTCTCCTAAATTTGAAATAAACGAAAGTGAACTATTAATTCTATAAAGTGACTGTGTTTTTATATCTTTAATCATTGCCTCAGTCGACAGAATGTACCGACAAGTCTACAATTGGCAGAATACACTACTGCCAAGTCAAAAACCATCAAAATGCACAACCTGAAAGTCTATTTGAAACAGAATGCACTATACTTGATTTGGCCATCAAAAAATAAAAAAATGCACCACTGTTAGACATTTTAGACACAATGTGCCATCAGAGAGTACTGATTGGGCAGAAAATGCCACTGGTGTGAGAAAAGTTATATTTTAAGTTGCATTTATCTTATTACCACAAAGTCCCATGACATTGTTCTGTCTGTTTTCTGAAGTCGAATAGTGGTCTTTGTAAACAAGGGTGACGAACTCGTTGTACTTCTTGTTTTGAGAGTAATACGTTTTTAAGTACCTCTATTTAACAAAACAATAAAATATCATTAACTTATTATGGAAACTGAAGGATAACCGATATGAAACTGACCTGCAGCACTGTTTTCAAATACTTCTTTAGTAGCTCCAATTACCTGGCTTACTGCTACCGCTGAAAATAATAACATATCAGCAGACAATTTTATTTCACAGATAAGGTCTACATGCTCTAGTATCATTATAATATTTTCACTTAGCTTTTATTTAGCAATATTGCTGAGTATGTAACTGATTTCTGCTGAATAATTTTAAATAGTAATTCTTGCTAGTAACGATGATTAAGCCAGATGATATTCATAACTTATAAATCTCTTTAGTAAAACAGCTATTGTTTCAATCGCGGATTTTTTTCAGGTAGACCTCAGGTGAAATAAAGTCACCGGAAATCATGTGACAGAAAATGACGTCACTGTTAGTGAAATCAAAGAAAACGTCGTCATTAGAAAAAAGCATGAAAAAATTGCATGCGAGCATAGTAGCGCATCATTTTTTGACTTCTCGGTCTTTTCTTCTTCTTCTATGGTATTTCAAATTCCTAAATTTTATCATGTAAGCATTGTGTAAGGGATAATATAATAGTATAATTGGTATCTAGTGAGGACGAGTCCTTCTACTGTTGTTTTGGGGATTTTTCATGTTTTATAGGTATTGCTTTACATCCAGCAAACTGATGAGTAGAAAAGAATCTGAGGAGCAGTTCACAATATACTCAGAGTGGTACATACCACACGAAAAAAAAATGAATAATAGCAAGTCATATGGATCAAGGACAAGATAACTAATTAGAGACTGACAAGTAAGTGGATCGGTGAAAACCCTTGAAATAACAGCGATGCTTCGACCTGTGTTACATATAGTGGAAGTCTTGTTTACTGGATTTGGCTTCCTATTTGATAGTGAATGCATCTAATACAATAGTTAGGTCTTAAATTACCTTTGTTCAGGTTCTAATACTGCGTATGAGACGTTAGGCCTTGAAATATATAAACGGCATAGAAATAATCACCATTTTAACGCAGCATTGGTAAAACGCAGCACTGGTAAACTTGTATTTTGAGTAGGTACAAAAACAGTTTCGTCGTTTGGCTAAGAAATAATCATTGGTCCTCTAGCAGAGCGATCAAACTTATTGGTAGAAACCCTCACTATGAAAGTGAGAAGTTACACGATAGGAGATTTGGACAGATGATTGAAAATGCCAAAATAACGCAGATGTGATGGATGACACCTGGCACCTGTAGAGAAGAACAAATGGACGGCTTCCGATCAAATCGTTATCATTATAGACCAGGAGCAGGAACTAGCGCTGACGTGCGTCCTATATGAGAATGAAATACTCGTCGATGAAGTAGTAGGCAAACTGTACATATAATAACAATGAAGAACCTCAAAAAGTTCATTTTTACCAATCCACAGGGGGAGGAAGGACTGGTGTCTTATTTGAATAGTTACTTCAAAAGGGACACGAAAACTTGCATGCCATTTTCTCATGCGTTGGTTGCCAGAGAGAGAGAACTTTGGGTATTGGAATGTTTGTTGGACATATACAGTTAACACCTTCCTATCTTTTGAAGTTTTTGAAGTTTTTGGAATGGTGGATGGTGGAAACTTTTTTGAATACAGAGGTGGAAGATGGGTCATTTAAAATTGATGGGTATAATTTTCGATCGCCAAAACACAGAGCGGGGGTATTGTTGTATATATTAAAAATGGCGTATGTTTTTCTAGAAGAAGTGATATTGAAACAAATGATATTGAAACAATATGGGTAGAAATCAATCTCCCTAACTCGAAATCATTTCTACTATGCTTTGCATATAGACCACCTACTTCTCTTCAAAACTGGATAGGTATATTTGATTTAAAACTGAGCAAGGCCTTTTCAGACAAAGAAGAAAGTTTGATATTTGGCGACTTCAATATAATGCCTTAAATAATGATAACCGAAAAATGGATTGATTGTTTGTCTTTATATGGTTTCCATCAATTGATCAAAAAATATACTAGGGTAACAAACAAGGCTTCTAGTATTATAGATCATATTTATATAACACAATATGAGAACATTATGGAAGTCAGTGTTCCCTGTTTTTCTTTAAGTGATCACTATCCCATTTGTGCTGTAAGAAAAATAAATTCAAAAGATTTTAAAAATAGACACTTTTCCATAGAATATCAAAATTTAAATATTATGATGAACATGGTTTTCTAATGGATCTTGCTAATGTGCCATTTGAAATTGTTGAATGTATGACTGATGTAGATAATACTTTTGTTAAATGGTATGAGTTGTTTTTAAATATATTAGATTGTCGTACTCAAAAGGTCAGAAAAAGGGTGAGAAACTTGACACAAACTGAATGGATGAATTCAGACATAAACTCAGCCAGAAAAAACCGTGATTATTTCCAAGAATGGGGACTGGATTAATTATTAGCGATGGCGAAATAAAGTTACATTTTTTATAGAAAATTTAAAAAGGAATTTTACCAAAATGCGGTGTCTCATTGCAAAGATACCAAGTCTATGTGGAGTTATATTAAAAATTTGAACCCGCATAGTACAGGAAATATACCATCTAATTTGAAATGTGAAAATAGAACATATGATAACATCAAAGAAATTGTTAAAAAATTTAACGAGTATTTTTTCTAATATAGCCGGATCACTTCAGAATATACATTCTCAAAACTGCTGTCTTGATATATTATCAGACTTTGTGCATTCTAAATTGAATAGCAAATCAAAATCAAGATAAGAAATCCCATCACAGCTGTTATAAGTTTTCAGGAAGCGACATTTTCCTAAGCAATCAATGAGAAAGTTACGATATTCTAAATTCATTCAAGAATATTCAGTTACCTGCGTCCTTTGTCGATTCTGTCATGTCGGCAATTACTGATGTCACTGACAATGTTGGTTGTAAAGCAACTGGTTTAGAACTCTCTGTTTTAGTAAAATTAAAACAAAATCATGTTACTGAAATACATGATTTCTTCACAAAAATCTACTGAGTAATAAAACATTCCAAAACATTTAGTTCAATTTAAAACAAAAGTAATGCTGCATCAATAGAAAAAAAATTCAGTACAAATTTAAAGCTAATTGGAAACGTTAAAATTGTGTCATAACATATTTAGTACAGAATATAGCAATTTTATAAGATCAGTATAGAACGGAACATACTATCTATATCGGTTTTGCTTGATTCATTGATTGAATGGTGCTGAATTTCCAGCGGCAAATCATGCAGATTCAGGACATATTAATGAATGCTGATGAATGAAATCTGCTTTACACTAGAGCAACACGCTGAGGCCGAATTTTAACATGCTAGCTCACAAAATCAACAGTCCTGAATGAAGACACGCCACTTTACACAAACTGATTATTCTGACTCAGGGTCGACCAGTTTTTGTTCTGACTCCTAAACGCTGCACGCTGAGAGGAGACACAGCAAATACTTATTTTAATTATTTGGTTTGACCCGGCCGGGGATCGAACTCAAGACCTATCGCTTTCAATGGAAACAGGCTAACCATTACACCACCGAGGCGGTCATAGGTAGGCACCACAGGCCTTTCTAAATGGAGATTAGAAATTCACTGCATTTTTGAATATTTAAGAATTATTTAGTTGACGCGCAGTTCTCATGTATATTACACTTATCTACGATAGTTTAACTTTCTTGCAAAATGCTCACGTGTTTCGAATTTGAAAACAATATTTCAAACTTTTAGAAAAAACTTAAATACATGTACCTTGAGATCCGGTTTTTGGTTCTTTTGGAATAGATTTAGATTTTAATTCTTTTGCTTTTTCTTCTGAATTAGAATATTTGTGAATCTTAAGATTAGTGTTTTCATTGTCCAACTTTGGTTTTATTTTCTTCGACTTGTTGCTTCCACTTTTTTGCTTCTTATGTTTTACTTTATTTGATTTTTTCTGTGTCTGCTGGTTGTAGGCTACCCCTGCTGCGTGTCCAGCTAAGCCATCAAACGCAATTGTTGCTGCCATATCAACCCACTGGCCAGAATCTTGTGGTTTACTTTTTATTTGTTTTATCTGAAAGACGTAACCATATGGACGATGCTCCTCGTTAATAAAACTGTCAGCAGTAGTTATTGTAACGTCCATGACTGCTCCACCAGCAATTCCACCTGCAACCGCTCCTACGGGTCCAAGCAGGCCAAATCCTACAATACCACCACCAATGGTTCCTGTTGTGTGAGAAGCTGATTTTATCGCTTCGTCACCGCCATCTTTGTCTCCGGCAATATAATGCACTACTCCTTTCACATGACCAATTACAGGGATGCTATTAATGGTGTCATTTATCATACTGATGAACTCTATCTGAGTGTCTTTGGCTCCTGCAAAGTCTCCGCTAAAAGCCTGGTAAACGGATACTGTTTGGGATATTCCGGGACATCGTTTTACAAACTTTTCTTGTGTTTGCTTTGCACCCTTTTCATCTCCAGCAGCTACCTGGACCACTGACTTGACCTGTGATACCAAAGGGATCCAGTCCGACATATTTTCTGGTAATATACAAAGAAAGTTAATTAACTTAAGGTATTCTGACAATAATTTGTACTATAAAAATCTAAAATATTTTGACTGTTAAAAAATAGTCAGATGTGTAGTTTATAGAATTGGTTTATTGTATTACTAAACAAACAAGAAAAAAATCCTAGACAAAATACATGTTGCACAAGAAATACAGTTATGTTATTAAGCATGTTAATTCAAATTGAATTGTTCGCTATCATTTCCTGTCTTATTGTATCTTTCTTTCTTAATAGCCCGTTTCAGTGGTTTCACTGTTAAGCGTGACCACTGTCTTATTAAATTCAAATTCCAAATCATTCTGATAGTATTTGGCTTAATATTAACTTCCTGGATGTCAGTTGTTTGCCAATTCTTGTCAACAGGATAAATTCGGATCAGACAAGTTGTGGTGGTACATCAGATGATAAATGGAGAGTAAACTCGCACTGAATCTTTACCAGTTAGAATAGGCACACGTCAAAAAATTAATATTCTTACGAAGACCTCATTCAACAGTCAAAGGATCAAACGGAAATAATAAATCAAGACAAAATTTGAAATCATATAAAGGACCTAACATTGATATAGGGAAAGTGAAACTTCCAGTTTGCTCCACGCTAGAATCATCAAATAACCTATTATTTTCTTTTTATTTTATTTATTTATTTATTTTTTTGAAGAAGTAGACTTGGATCAAGATACATGTAGTATTATTAGCCGATATCTGAAAAAAGTAGTTCTAAAAAGGATAGACCTTATATGAGGTCACTGATTCATATTACGTATCATATTCACATGACCTTTATGAACTCATTGGCATGAAGAAACATGCAATATTAGAATTAGCAAAAGTAAAAAAGTAGACTAGTCTACAGAGTGGGCTAGCTCGATGCTAATCAGTAAGTCAGAAATAATAAAATAAGAATAAACCTTTACCCTATATACCATAATTCAGCGAAACGTTCATACAATTATTCTGGAAGAGAAGGATAGTGGTTGGTTTGGCGAGATGTATAAGTACTCGAAAACCCCGAGAGTAGCCAGAGTAAAGTAAAAGTTTGCTCGGTTTCTCCGCAATGGATATAACTCCTTATAAAGTGGCGTCTGTTGCTTAGGCGGGATGTATGAATACTCAACAAACGTCATTTGGAGGTTACATAAACAGTCGGTTCTGTGTTGGCAGAATGCTACGCCCTCTACACGTTCAAGAGCCCTTTGCAGCTCGTAACGAGTGGTCATTGGTGTCAAGCTGCTTAGGCTAGAATTGCCGCCCGTACCCAAACAATCCAAATTCTGCTTCCTGTAGCTTGAAAATTCACGACCTGATCCCCAAACCAACCAATATATGATATGTTTGATAACTTGCTCTCGTCCTGAATGCGCATGAAATATTTGTCGCTGCACGTTAAGCTACAATAAATCAATCAATTTTTCACGTTTTTTGTATTTATACTTGTAACATTGAGGCGAAATGTGCATGGATTTACATATCCAGGTTTAATTTCATTGTGGCGATCTGATCCACCCTTGTTGAAAGCCTTGTCACGACCTCTAGATTCAATGTTTTCCTTCGTTTCTTACTACGATGGAGTATGGTCCCCTTGACATTTACCCCGTTGCTTCCCTTTTGTATTTGCATTTCGTTAAGATTTAATACATTTTCATAAAAAGCTATTTATTTTGAAATTGATTATGGTACACGTATGTCTTTGTTCTAGTTGATTTTTAGGCAACCCTCCTTGTTTACATGCATTTCATTAAAAGCTCTCTGTTAATGTGTTTTATATTTCAGAAAATATATATTTTTTATAAGTAGTGAACTTTTCTATGCAATTCTCAATCAAGTCTTCCTTAATAATAAAGTCGTCTGCTAAACACGCATTTTCGCTGGCAACACCTATGAGATTGTGAATGCAGTCGTTGCTTTTATTTATTTAGGAATAAGACGATAAACAGTAACATAGTAACAGTTACAAAATGGTAAAGTGAAAGAGTATGCATCTTGATCATAAACTAAGTTTGAGAAAACATAGGCACAGAATGAGAAGAATAAGGTTTTGGTCGTAATCAGCACATGAAAATTACACCAGATGTGTAATTTGGTTCATGAGAAGTAATGGAATGGCCAAGACTAAATGCAGATATAAAATATATATTAAAAGATATATGCCTCATACTACAATTAACAACTGAAACCAAATTTCACTTCAGACTCACTATTCATTTGAGACGGTTTTTATCTTTTTGTCTTTGAGAAAAATACTTACACTACTATAATTTCTAATACTTTGTCGTGATTCGATTGAAACCAATACTAAATTCGTTACTAATTCCCTGATATCTGTTACTAAATAAGAATAAGAAAACTCAAAACACCAATGGGTACAATTGAAAGTGACATATATTCAAAACTACATCCGACATTCATGACAAATATGTTGTTACACAAGCAGAAAAGACCTAAATAACATTATTTTTGTCTGCAAAAAACATATTGATTGCTTAATTAAGGAGCTAGGGTCTGAGGACACAAACGATAATCTACTTAAACAGCAATAACAATTTTAAACTGAGATTCTTCGCAAGCGCAGCATTTAAACATGTGGAAGGTGAACAAATGAACATTTGGGTAAGTGTGGACACAGTATTTTGCGAGACACAATAATGTGGTGGGCATAACTGGCGTTACTTTTGTTGCATTGTCCATAAGAAAAGGAATAACCCCGATAAAAATAATTTTAAAAAATCAAAAAGAATTTCTATATCATTCCAAACTAAAGTTTTGCCCAATTTGACCTCATCTTAAAAATAGTAAGAGAAAAATTATTAAAAAAAGAACATCAAAGTCAGATAAAAAATTTAACTTTTTCATATTATAAGGTATTATATTTTCCCCTAACGTTGCCCTTTTTACTTGAAAAACGGTAAGAGATTAAGAAAATCCATTGACATACCTCTGAAAGCTCTCATCGATAGGAACTTAATGTCAAAACCCCATCAAAATCTGATGAAAATTTTTTTATTTCCTGCAAACTCGCATTTGTTTACCTTTTGATCCCTTGTATGTAAAAACGGTAAATGCTTCAGGAAAAATGCTTGGTGTAACTTTTGTTGCCTTTTTCATACCTAATAAACTCTCATCAAAATCGAATCAGTAATAAATATCGAAGACATTTAAGTACTTATTCGAAAACCACATTATAAAGCACAAACCCAGACTCAGTTAGTAAAATTTGCAATGTTTTACAGAAATTTGCAGAATTTGCTAAAATTCTAAAGCACTGAAATACGAAAAGGCTTCGAAAATTATTGCACTTAGTAGTTGGCATTGGTTATTTTGTATTTTGCAACCACTGAGTCGATACCTCTGCTGGTGGATCATGTCTCCGAGGGGGCGTATTCACGTTTCTCCAACATATGATTAGAAGACTAAAACAACACCAATTAAGGTAGGGGATTATGGGGTCCTCAAAGGGGTTGGGTGGTTTGAATTTACCTGTATTTTACCTGTTCCCATAAGAAATGTTGGATAATTTTTTTAAATTTCAACACAGAATTTAGTAAAAATATCATTCTTTTCAATTATTTTTTTTTCTGTTTTTGCATCTAAAAGGTACGTATACAAGTAATATATATGTAGAAAAAATCTATATTTTTAAGATAATTAACAAAAAGAATTATCTTAAATTTTATTGAGGAAATACAACTGTTAATAATTCCATATAATAATCTTCAAAACTATCTATTTATCTTTTATACATGTTCCTGAATATAATTAATTACAAGTACAAACTTTCAATTTTATTATTTCATTATCAGTGTACTACAGCTTGTGTCATTATACATTTTATTAAATATCTAAATAATTGGAATTATTTTCATGAGTTGTAGTCAAAGCTAAAAATGTCAGCTTGCAATGTTCACAGCTAACATAAAAATGAGCACATCTCACCAATACCTTATAAGACAAAGTCCGTCTGTTAAGGTTCATTAACAAGTGATAGTGATGGCAAATGCAATGCTTGCAGTGAACTTCGTACCAAACAAGTTTGGCTGAGTCAGACTTGAGCTGAATGGCTACCAGTATATGGTTAAGACAACTCGAGGGGACAGGAGATATTGGAAACGTATTGTTCCATTTTGCAGAGCTACTTCAAATACTTATTAAACTTGGGACTTCACACTCACATGCCCCAAACACAGCCAACGTAAAAGCAGAGGCGGTACTCAGTACGATAAGACAGAGATGTACTAAAGAAACGACACCAATACCAACTATTTATGAAGAAGGGAGAGCCAAACTACGTTCAGCAGAATACATCGACCTTAATTCCGACCATGAAGACGTTATAACCGAACTGCCAGCATTTTAAGAATCCCGTATGTCCTTATACAGAGCCAGGAATAAAGAAACTCCCAGACTGCCATCTACACGTACCGACATTCAACTCGACGGCAAAAGGACACAAACACTTGCCGGTGAAAGGTTTCTCTTAATTGATGATGGTAATGCAGAGAAGATACTCACATTTTCAACGACAAGGAACCTGACCAACCTTGTTGTTGCAGACATAATTTATGGAGACGGCACCTTGTATACATCTCCAAACCAGTTGTCCCAGTTCTATACTCTTCCTGCTACAGTTGACGACGTGATGTATCCTCTAGTATTCACCCTTCTACCCGGAAAGAGCGAACTAATATACGACCGACTCTACAACCTACTCAAGACCGCATGCCAGCAACGAGGACTACTACTTTCACCGACTTCGAGACTGCTACCCACAATGCCGCACAGAGAGCTTTCCCCGACGTTACACTCAAGAGCCAATTCTTCCATTATACTCAGTGTATTTGGCGACGAACACAGAAACTTGGACTTGCCACAGCTTACAAAGAGAACGACAACCTACGACTTCTGGTGAGACGAGCAGCTGTACTTCCACTCATCCCAACATACCTGGTAGAGGACGTTTGGTTCAACGCTTTGGAAGACGCAGAAGACATCAACATTGACACAACAGCTTTCGCCGACTATGTCACTGAATACTGGGTAGAGGGACAAGACAGAAACCAGTGGAATCATTTCACCACCGAAGGGCCACGCACCAACAACCACCTAGAAGGCTGGCACAGTAAACTAAAGAAACACGTTAGACACGCTCATCCGAACATTTACCAGTTGATAGAATTACTCAAAAAGACCCAGGAAAACACAAAGGCCAACCAGATACAGATAGCAGCTGGTGCAACAACAAGACCGAAACAGAAGAAATACCGAGACATTGATAACAGACTTGCCATCCTGAAGGACAGATTCCTAGACCAACAGCTGACAGTTCAAGACTACGCAGACCAGGCATCCTTTTGTATTCGCATGGAACTTCGGCAGTGATATTTTTGTGAAATTGACTTTGTGCTGAGCTTCGATGATTGTCTAAAAGTGCTTATATTTTGTTAATTTTACTTTGTGCTGTGCTTAAAATGATTGTCTAAAAGTGCTTTATATTTTGTTAATTTTGCATTGTTTATTATCATATTACATGTAATGTAAATAATGCTAATATTTAATAACATTTATATATAATATGTAATAAAATAATTTATTTATATATTTGTGTTTTTTTATAAAAGTTGTGGATTCGAAAAAATATACCAAAATAAAATTCCCATTACTGTGACAAACAAAAATTATGAAAAAAGTATAACATGTAGCAAAAACTATTCAGGTAAATTCAAACCACTTAACCCTTTTGAGGGCCCCATAATCTTCTACTTTAATTGGTGTTGTTTTAGTCTTCTAATCAGTGTTGGAGAAACGTGAATAAACCTTTCACAGTATGTAATAAGAGTTTCGACCATGACTTTTCAGATGGTATCGGACTTTCAAGATGTTAATCTTTCAAATGTTTATGCAATACTTAATTGAATATACTTTCACTTAATGGTAACTCACGACTCCCTTAACATGACATACAATTCACCTTAATTTTAATTTCGCCGAAGTCGATATGCATGTGAGGGTTATGTTCAAAGGTCAACCAGTTATACCGAAACGGTTGAATACCGAATTAACAAAGTGAATAATGTATTTGACTTCAGAAGGACATTTCAGCGGAATTTTTTGGCGATTCTCTCGATCGAGAACGCTAAAATACGCTAAAATTAGATACGGGTTATCAAGGTGTAATTTGGCAAAACTGTCATTAAAAGTGATACTCAAAACATTTCCAACTTAAACTTTCTTTTGGTATTGAAATGTCAAAATAAAAAATCCGAATCTTCCCCCTTTTAAGGCTTAACTAGAGTAAATCAAACTCCATAGGCGGCCACTATAACATTTTTGCTGATGAAGTTCACTTTGGATAACATCTATTTTTATGAAAGTGCATTGACCCGGCAAGGCACAACATACTTAAACGACACGCCAGGTTTAATGTCATTTAAAAAAGCCGTAGGTCCACCAAGGGTCAACTTTAGCCGTCTCTTAAAAACTAGTATAATTCAAACGAGCAACAAATAATATTGATTTCAAATAACTTGTTTATATCAATTTGTTTTAATTCAAAATTTCAACATTTTAATATTTTTGCGGCAAAAAAAAAATTATTAAAAAAAAATCACACATTTCATGAATTACTCAATAAAAACGGATAAACATG
>JARWCS010329063.1:0-12298 GCA_034783895.1 Geukensia demissa | reverse complement strand
TGTATTACCGGTAACAGGTCCATAACTAGTTTAGATACACTGATACCATATGGATCAACCAATTCTTGATGGCGACCGTAAAAACTTCAACCTAGATTGGATGTATCCTTGTTGTAGTAATTTATGTGACAACAGTAATGCTCTCTTCAGAAAATCCTGATACTTGGATCAGGCACGAGAGTATCGAATCAACTGTGAAACATAAACCCCGTACGCAGGGGAAGCAGGGATATTGCCACATAAATATGGGAAGTTTAAAATAGGAAAGTTGAAGTCATCCAGTTTGTCATAGATCTTAGAAACAAGTTTTCCCTCTTGGTCAATTTCGAGGAATAAATCTAGGTATGAAGCAGATTTCTTAGAGTCTGTGGTCTCTTAAATTTCTAGTTCGCTGGGACATATTTGGTCGAGATGTTCACTGAACGTAGGATTATTCAATGACAAAACATCATCACGAAGACAAAACTGACCAATGATTATAAGATATCTCCCTTTTTGAAACTGTTGTAACTTTTTAAGTGGGATTGCCATGTGCGCTCTCAATACCTACTCATCAAGTAAACAATCGATGTAATGTTTTGCAGACAAAAAAGATTTTGGCAACATCTGGATATTTAAAAATTGATGCTTGAGGTTTTTAGTTTGCTTAATATAATTTGAATGAGTGACCTTACAGCTTTCGCCCATTATGAAAGGACATTAACGTTTTACTTCTCTCGTTTTTAATTTTCTTGCATAATCCTCTACAGAATCCAACAATAGCCTTAAGTTGTATTTCCAGTTGATGGGATTCGGCTCGCGATATTTCGGTCCTTTAGAAAGGATGTTTTAATTTAAAAGATTTGTTTTTAATGATATTAATATTCATATCTCCTTTTATGACGTCCGAAATAGGGGTTTGTAAACATATTTGTAAAAGGAGTTCAGTTTCGAAAGTGGTAGAGAGTACAGTTTGGTTCTAATGCGATGGATTTTTGAACAAATGTAAGAATTCCATCGATTGATGCATCGTGCATCTCAGGTGATGTTCAATGTTGATAGTCATGACTTCGTTCACATCTAAGTTTTGTGTGAAAAATGTTCATAAAATTTAATATTAATGCACAGAGGACTTGATAAATTGCCTATACTATCAATATTGTCGTTTAACTCATACGCCATTGCAGTTCCCAGATTTCTTTTTTTGCTAAATCACTGATTAGATACGTATCAGTTATTAAGATGTCGCACGTCTTGCAATATTTATGTTGACCTTTAAAAATTGTACAATGTTGTTCTGTGTCGTTGTTATCAAAGATGTCATGTGCCCATACAGAACAAAAAGTATTTGGTAAAGTTCTGAATTTTTGTACTGGATTTTTTGGTTGACCAATTGTACATGGGATGTATTAGTCAGAATTGAAATTCATCAAAATAGCTTTTATCACTTCCATTCGTCATTGCTATGTATTATGCGTGTTTTAATTGGGTTTTTGTGTTAATGTAATGCTGATAAATTTGGCGATTTGAACATTGCAAACATTGGTAGTATATGTATATAACATTGTTCTTGATTGAAGAGTTGTATGTTAGATGTATTACATACGCTTAAAATTATTATATAAGTCCAGTGTAGAATGCTCATGTGAGAGATAATCTAAACAAACAAACGAAAATATAAAACGAAAACAAAAAGAACAAAGGCTTGAAATACCCGAACTCTTTGGGAGCAGGTGCTCATAAAGGATAAGCATCCCCTGTCCTGCATGCAACACTCGTTGTGGAATTCTTTAACTCTAATCCGGGTTAACGTCAATCAAAGAAGACGTCAACTTATTGTTGAATTACCATTAACAGGTTCATAATGAGATACCATATGGATTAACCAATTCATGATGACGACCAAAGAATTTAAGGAGGGACTATTTCAATTTTGATTGGATGTATCCTTGTAATAATTCATGCGACAAGCTTAATTTATTTTTTGATGGTATAGAATGGTCTTCCTATGCAATTCGTAATTATTTCTGTATTAGCCAATCGTAATTAAGTACAACATTTTTTTTCATGCACTATCGTCTGGTTATAAAATGGCTGCGCTCAGTAAAGTTTGATTTACTTCATTGAATCCTGCATGAATATCTGCTGCTTGATATATGATCTTATCTTCCTGGAGGCAAGTTAACAAGAACACTTATTCCGAAATCGATATTTTGTTGAAACAATTAAAAAGGTGATTACATATTGTAAAAATGCATACCATAGTTAAAATTATACCATTCATTTCTTGTGAAAACAGAGATGAGTATTTAAAATCAGAGAATTTTGTAATATCTACTTAGTAAATTATTTATTCCTTTGAATAGTAATTGTGTATTTTATACATATCAATGTTATATTTAACTGATAATTAATAATAAAATCAACCAATATTTTTAAATAAAGAGACATGACATAATGTTGTTTTAGTACTTTGACTAATTATTGTCACAGTCCTTTCCAATTAAAAGATTACACAAATATTGAAATTTTTCAGCCTGTGGTCATTTTCCTTTGGTTAAGTATCATTGATGTACAGTAATATTAAATTTTTGAAAAAATGCATTATCAAATAATGAAATACATTTGATATGTGAACATATATCATAACAAATTCAGTTCAGTATTGAAAGTGAAATATTCAGACCTGATAGGTGTTCACTAAATGACAATACCTTTGCAACTTTAAAATACAAATTACCAATGTTGAATAATTATGGAGAATTTTCGTATGCTATATGTAAATTTTAAGGAGTAACCTCTCATCAGTAGCATTAGAATCAAAACGTATGAATTCGAAGATCCAAACATAGAAAAGAAGCACTCAAATTCAAACAAATCGAAATAGGAAGCCAAATCCGACGGCAGGGACAATGATGGTTAAGTGCGTCATGTAACTTATTAACAGTATATCCCGGTATATCTGTATATAAATGTTTTCAAAATTTTTATGTAATGTGTAATGTAAGGCATTACATTGGCAGGTAATGTGTAATGTAATACATTGCACCAACAGATTTGAGTAATGGTAATGGTAATTTAATGCTCAAATTTGCAAAGTTATGGTAATGTAATAATTACATTTTCATGTAATTGACCCCAGGCCTGGCAACAACAGCAACGCTAAGAGCAATGATAATTTTTGAAAAGGCAAAAGGGACTTTGGGGCATATATAACCCAGAAGTGACAAATTTCAAGGGATTTATTTCCTTAATTTGAAATACGAACCTAATAAAAATTTAAAAAAAACACTCTTAATCGTAAAAAAAATTATAAACACAGTTCGTTGTACCTTCGGTGTACCTTTGTGGTAAAATATCATTATTTTATATGTCAATTAAAGTCACATGGAACTTCGCATGCGCTTTACATGCCTCTTGATTAGATAGGTTCTGGAACAATAGAGAATCTTACACGAAAAACGTTTGACACTGTTTCAGAATAATCCCAAACGGTTCACTGCACTTTATAATGAGGAACATTAACGACAACAAATTTTCATGGAATTTTATATCCTTTAAATTTTGGAATAGAATTAGTACTATATGGGAACCATTAATACATTTCGGTATGAAAATGTTTGAAAAATGATTTGAGGAAAAGCGCTCTAGAATACAAAAAAAAATCGATTGGTCATGCGGTACAAAATACAAAATAACCAATATTGCATAAATATGGAGAATTTTCTATTTTACAAATCTCGTTAAATAATTACCGCAGATTCCTACGAATGAAAATGTAGTTAAGTTCACGCCAGAAGGCCGGAAAACCGGCCTCGTAAATAGCCTCGGGGACCTCTGATCTTACCCCAGCAGTTTGAAATACAGGTTAATCAATTTTCCGTAAATATGGTGAATTGGTCTATGCTGTTAGGTATTTCAAGGAGTAACCTCTCATCAGTGGCATTAAAACGAAAACAAAGAGAATTACACAATTGTAAACAAACCGAATTTAAAAGCAAAATACAGCGGCAAGGATATCTAATAAAATGTTTGGGCAATGTTCAGAAAAAAATACCAACAAATTCCCTTCGTTTCACCAACATTTTAATCAGTCTGATAACTCCATACTATAAAGGAAAGTTTGTATTCTTTTAAAAAGTATCCAACTGTAGTAAAAACGCCAGACATGGTACACCAGTCCAAGAAAAATATGCAAGTTCAATACACAGCAAAAATAAATAGAAGAGCAGTTTTAACAACCATCCTATTCCTACAGTATAAGCTTCAGATGTTGAATTGTTTGCTTTTTTAATTGCTTTAATTTTTCTGATTCATCATTCTTTTTTGTTGTTTTTAATTATGATTCGTTTACTTATTGTTTTATTTACTGTGGCAGCATCATGGAGTCTTATAAAGACGACCATAGCGAAGTACATAACTTGCAGCAAATTACAGAAGACTGGTAACTTTGATTATGGTTCGATGGGAAATTTATCTTTAAAATTTTTAAAGAATATAATTGTGATACACGAGTACTTTCTCAAGTTACCCTCTGTTGATAATGATGTAATCCATTAATCCACAATTAATTTAGCTTCTTAATTTAGCTTCACCTTGTTGTCCCCTTATAAAATTTTGCTATTTTTCTTTTCCCTACTTTTTTTTTTTATATTTCCAACTTTTTTACTTTAAATGTGAAGTGAAGGGCTAACAATGCTTTATTTTAAAAACAATTTTGATGAATCTGGCATAAAGGTTGTGATTTGGCTGCATGCAGTGGGGTGAAATTTGAGGACATTGGCAGCAGACTGAAAGAATTTTAACAACACAAACACATTTTTGCCATTATTTTCAGTTAGCACCGGTATGATTTTCTCTAATGTTGATATGATTCCAGTCTGGCACTGCACTTTGAGTAAAAGAAAGATTATCAAGTTAGTGGTGGTGCAATGTTTTTAATATCACTTTAAATTATGCCAATATTTACAAAGAATGCACTACGGCAATAATTGTGGTCTCGGACCTTATATCAGGTAAGGTAATTCAGCAAAGTATGGGTGATACATTGATACAATATATCGAAACAAATTTGGACTTTTTCTTCTTAAACAATTTCGTTTTCTCCAATACTTTATAAAATATATTTATCCTTACATGTGAACCTAAGATGTCATGATCACAGTCACTTTACATCACTTGAAACGCATGATCTATCAATCAACAGTCTACTTCCAATTTTCAAATAGCCTCCAGGATTGCATCATATCCGATGGAGTTGTGTTTTCTTCCGCTTTTAAAACTAGATCTCTATACAAAACATGTTTGCAAACTCGATTTCAGACTCTGATTAAACTAAAAGCTTGTGTATGTGATTGTGCATATTATTATTCGACCTATGTTAAGCAAACAAGTACGGCTACATGGGAGCGAAGAGAAAAATCTTCCGTCGTTTTACTTTCCTTTGTAAACAAAAGAAGGGACGCTATCAATCTTGGCGAAATCTTACACCACAAGTTGCTCAGAGTTAAAATCCCCCAATTTGAAATACCAATCAGTTCTAAATATTTCTTATAGTAATAAGTTTACTATCGCGCCAAAAATATTTTACTACAAACTTCGAAGAATGTTTATATATATAACAAAATCAAACATCAAATGTTATCTTCATTTTCAGCAAAACATATGGTGGAGGAACGAGGTAAAGATCTATAACTCTTGTAAAAGAAGATTCTAGAGATTTGCATAGGAATGTGTAGGAACCGACGGATGCAGGTTTTCATTATTCATATGAAGTGGCGTCATTTTCGGACCGATTACAGCAGACATATGAAAGTGTCCAGCTGGAGAGAAAATCCACTCTGCTAAATCTCGACAAAAGCGATCATACGTACGTGTTATGAACATGTAGTCCGTATTGTTATCAGAATAAATTTTATTTTGGACAACGCATAATGCCTGTTTCGAAATGCGGGATTTTTGGACTTTAAATGAGCAAACAACGAGATTATTATTTGAGACATTATCAAACATTTTTTAAAAATACTGTATTAAAGAAATTGCTTACGTCTGAAACAATCTTGGACGGTAATTTCTGTCGGCAATTTTTGTACTTCTATAGAAACTAGACGCTCCTAGAAGCCTTTAATCGCTCACCTGTCTCAAAATTGCCGTGAAAACAGCCTTGTTCTTAACCATTGTGCAGAATACCCGAAGAAAAAATCATTCGAAATACCTTAATATTTTTTTTCAAAAGTTAACGACTTTATTTTAGGCACTTTCACTTAAATGAATTCGATGAATAAACACCATCGAAAACTTGGAAAGAGAAAGAGAATTAATTGACATACTTAAAATAAAAGCACTCTCTCTTAAATAAAGCCTTTGAGTTAAAAAGAAATAAAAAAACATAATAATAATAAATAAATAAAAAATTTAAAAAAATTTTTTTTAAAATAAAAAAAAAAAAAACGATGAGCAATAATTTTTTAATGCATTCGACATGCATTTTAGGGGTTAATTAACCAGTTCTATCTCCAAAATCATAAAAGAATGGAGAAATATGTTGTCTGAGTACTCGGTGATGCAAATCCGATTATTGCGACGTGCAAGTATCGAAACTGAAAAGAAAAAAATCTTAGTTTCTGATACATTGTATGATGTAGACGTCATATTTTACTCTCCCTTCTTGAATCTTCGGTATAAATACAATAACAAATGCATGGTATCCTTCAGGGTTCTATTTCAAGAGGTACATAATAAAAACCATCGAATCTGATAAGAATTTAAATATAAGAAAACCAGCATTTTGTCTTCCTCACAAGCAATATGATTTTTATTCAATGTAGCAAATTATAAAATAGATTGGTTTACAATAAATCAAAAAGATCTCCATCTACAGAGAGACAACGACGATGGTGAAGACCATATATATCATTAACATTACAAATTACTACCATAATATTTGGCAATGGAATGAAAGCCCACATCTTACTGCAACATCACAAAAGAATACACTGTATAGCCCTTTTCGAAAACCCATTTCCGGAAGGCCGTGGTTCCTTTTGAAATTAAAATTTACCATTCTGGTTCCCTGCATCCGGGAAGTATGGTATGAAGTTTCCATAGATATCACCGCTAAAACGTGCATCGATTTCTTTCGAGGACAAATAGTTACAGCCTTCATTTTTAGTATTAAATAAATGTGGAGCGTAAATAACTCAACTACTTTTGGCAGTCGTCGAAAGCAAATGCTTTAAGATAAAGTACAGGGGAAAGTCGGGTTTTTCTCCTTGCTTATTCTTACGTCGATGTGATGCACTACCCACAAAGGAGAACAACTCTTACAAAATCTTAATTTTTAAACCAAACTCGGACTTCCGGAAATATGTTTTCGAAAAGGACTATAGACGTTGACGCATTGGTCTAGTTTTTCCGTTAATCGTTCTTTGGCAAACTTGCACTCATAAATAACTTTATTTAAAATTTATGTTTTCAACGGATTTTAAATGGAAAAGCATTATCATATTTAAATAGGATGGCTGAAAAAGACTATCTAGAACGTTAAGAAAAAACAGAATTGAGAGAAAAATAACTTACTTTATATTTGGTATGGCTAGAGACTTAGCAAATAAAAACACTTGAATATGAACTTTTGGTATTAGAAAACTAAATAACTATATGTATAAGGCAACAATTTACACACTTAACGCATATAACAAACAAATGAACACAAAAAGCGATATTGCTAAAGATACCAAAGGGATAGATAAAAATCGTTGAATCAGAAGACAAACAAGGTATACACAACACTACACTGAAAACTAAAGCTAGAGAACACGAACCCTACAAAACCAGGGTGAGTTGGGGTGCTCCGAAAGGGTAAGCAACTCTTGCTCAACTAGTGGCACCCGTCGTGTTACTCAGTAAACAAAGCCAGTCTATAGTCGCAATCGATGATAGTCACAACCAGTCTAGAAACGGATTTGTTTTCACGACAGTGTGAAGATATCCATTGTCATTTTTGAAATAGATATTTTAATCGGTCAAACATATTATGATGGCGACAGAAAAGTTTCAGGGGCGATAACTTTAATCTTTCCTTAAGAAACCCTTGCTTTAGTAGCTTACTTGTCAGCACCAAACATCTATCAACAAAGGCCCGATAGGAGGCACACGCCATGGAGTTGCGTATTAACTGAGAAACATACACTCAACTTTGATTCATTTTATGCCTATTGCGATATTTATAATGGAAAACTTCTTACCCTTCCGGACCACTTGAGTTCACCCCGATGTTGTTATTTTTATGAAATCCGCATTTCTCATAGTTGTCTGTTTATTATTAGTTTTTCTATGTATATGTGTTTTGTTCCGTGTCGTTCGTGTTCTCGAGATTGCCGTGTCTGTAGACTCTTCCCCCTTTGCCTGTCCTTTCGGTTTTACTTCTAAGTAGTATCATAAAAAACAAAATTAGGCTCTGGTTAACAATTACGTAATTTAACCATAAGTATTTTGACTAAAGATTGATGTACGCTTTTTAGCTTTTTATATATAATATGTGTCTGTTTTAGTTGTCAATAGCATCCATATTGAAGTCAATGAAAATCTTTTTAATGCAGATTATATGCAGTATATCTGTAATATCCATTGAATCACATTTGTCGTACTTTATTTATTTTTCTTGAAACTCATTCAACAGATTAACCTTTGACGTGGCTTTAAATTCGATTATCGCGTAGCGGATTTTCTATGGTTTTTATTGCATAATCGTTTAAATCAAAATTATTTCAGTATGTATAGTAGGTAGTATCATTCTTGTGTCTGACCTGCATTGATTACCTAAAAAGTTAAACACCTGCATTCGTAACATTTTCAAAACTATAAATTTCTTACTAAAACTACCAAAAATCATAAGATAAAGAACTTTCTGTCGGTCATGTAGGATTTACTAGCTGTCTACAATTTTACTGTTATTTCAATTAAGGTGTTTCGTTTGTACCTTACTACATGCCAAATCCTTGACCATTTCTAAACATAAAATTCAGATATTTTTTTCAATATTTTTGAGTTGACAATAAATTTGATTAGCGGTATACGTGTATACATGAAGAGTACTATCATTTGAACTTTAAAACATTACAAATCCTATATTTTTTTCACAAAATATATATTACACAAAATCAAACACTTTATTTAAATAAATCAATCTTCAGTGCGATAAGTATACGATAAATTTCATTTAATCTGCATATCATGTTAATTTTCAATATTCGTGTTTTATTTGCTGACCAGTCAATTAGTAAAAAGTCTTCCCAGTTTGAAACATAACACGATATAAAATGACCAAATGTATATAATGTGTACAGACAATGACATAATCATATCTCCTATATAATTCCTTACTTCGGACAAATACCTTCACTACTTTTTAAACTCTCTGTAATGTAAGTACAAAAACTTAAATATTAATAAATTACTGGTAAATGCACATGATATATTTGTACAGAAGTATTAGGTCTAAACTAAATAAATCTAAAAACTACGTTTTATGACATTTAAAGACAATGAAGAAAATAGCATGTTAAGTTTAAAGTTAAGAAATACTGTATTTTTTCAACATATAAAATAAATCAACCTACTCTGTGTTTTGGAGTAAAAAAAATAAAAGTATTACAATAGTTATCAACTGATAAAAAAACATTTTTGTTTGTAGCAAGAAGAATGAAGGTTATCCTCGCTGTTGCCATTACCGTTGCCCTAACAGCTGTTGTATCAGCCGGTGGATATGGTAAAGGATAAGGAGGTATGTAGTAAAAAAAATAGGCTGGTTAAAAATATTTTTGTAAAAATGTTCAACTTCATGGAAAAGAAAATAATAATAATAATAATAATAATAATAATAATAATAATAATATAGGGTTAACGCACGAATATTTGTGAATATTGTCCCCAGTAGAATATTATATTGCACGAGCTTGTGAGTGCAATAAATATTCTACGAGGGATAATATTTGTGCAATTACCCTTTTATTGTATAGCAATACCGTTAAAATGCTAAAAACATTAATTTCATACATCAATGACGTCGATTTTACAGAGCAATATTGCACTGCGTGCAATATCGTCGCATATTGCACGCTTACGTTTGGTTACGTTCTACGGGGAACATAACGTTGCTATACAATAATAATAATAATAATAATAATAATAATAACAATAATAATAATAATAATAATAATAAGCAGCAAGTTAAACAGCTATGAATATAAATATAGATACTTAGCATTTGCTATTTTAAGTCAAAGAAATAAACAAAAGGATTTGTCTGTCAATAACAATTGACCATTCTGCACGTTTCTATGAAGAAGCAGTTAATATAAAATGCAAATACAATCAAAATTAGCTCGGATCTCTAATTCTTATCCGATTCTTTCCCATATACAATTATCTTGAGTTTTAAACTGGATTATACCGGTGTGATTAAGATATAAACGTTTACTATGAATCTTTCGCAATACATTCCGAGATGTGATATTTTCTGAGAGCAAATCGAAAACAATTCTCTGAAAATAATATCCTTTTGTAAACTAATTAATAGAACATCCATGTTGATTATTTAATATAAAAACACAAACTTTCTTTCAGATTACAAAATGTAACTGAACGACCATTTTACCCGAAGGGATTTGTAACTTTTCTCCAAAATATTCTTTTTCCGAATTTTAAAGAAAATGTTATGATTGGTACAGAACTAATTCCAGAATCGAAAAAAAAATTGAGAAATTAATGTCTTGTTTGCCGCCGTTGGAAATCAAGCAGTATGATTTTTTGCAAATTTCGAACTAATTCCAAATTGAAAACAGGCATTCATAGTATATATCTCTCCATTTCCCATTTAATTTAATGGTCGGTGTTCTAGTGATACTTTGTTTATAAATAGCAAAACACTGTTCATTCTAATGTTATTTTTTTCTCTGAAGGATACCATGGTGGTTATGGTTTGAAAGGATACGGAGGCGGTGGATATGGTAAGGGAATAAGTGGACATAGCTTAGGCTTTGATAAAGGTTATGGAGGTGGTTACATAGGAGGATACGGAGGTGGCTTCGGAGGCTCAATTGGAGGAGGATATGGTGGTGGTTACGGAGGATCATACGGCGGTGGATATGGAAACGGAATAGGAGGTGGATATGGTAGCGGTTTAGGAGCTTCGTACGGAGGTGGATATGGTGGTGGTTACGGAGGTTCATACGACGGTGGGTATGGAAGCAGAATTGGAGGAGGATATGGAAGCGGATTAGGAGGTGGATATGGTGGATCATATGTTGGTGGATACGGAGGAGTCGGTGGTGGACACGGAGGAGTCGGAGGTGGATATGGAGGCATTAGTGGAGGATATGGAGGAATTAGTGGAGGATACTAATGTGCTCGAAATATTTGAAATGGATATTATGGTGGATCAATGGGAGGAATTGGATGTTCCTACTATCACAGACGTGGGATTAGTAAATTGATCTACATTGAAATTATGATTTCACATGTGAAAATACAATAGTAGAGGCTATGTTTTTGTTTGTAATTGTATTGAAAATAAATATTTAAGACCGTTTTCTGTGTTGGTTTATTGACAATTGGAATATGAAAAAAAAATGTCAACAACAGTCAAAGAATGTACTTGAATATGTGTACTCTCTGTATTTCCAAAATGAAGAAAATGCATTCGACTGGCTTGTAGCGAAAGACGGTAACCCGAAATATGGAATTTCATTAAGCACATGGATGAACGATTTCTGCTGCATTTGGCATCCTATTTTAAATAGTTTAGATCTAAGTACGTCTACTATTTTTGAATATCGGGTTGCTATGTTTTGGTTCTTATGCTGCTGGTGAAAAGCTACAATTTGAAATACGTATACAACATAATGAAATTCCCATTACTGAGACATCATTGGTAGTCATGTATTTTTTTAAATATAAGAAGGAAAAACTATCTCCTGTTTTTATATTTCTTGCAGGGTTTGTTTCTCGTGTTGTGCGGATGCGGTAAAATGTATCCCCGTGCTTGAAGTGTATGCCCTTATATAAAAACCAGGTTAGAGGGAGGGTTGAGCGCTCACCAACCGGTTTAACCCCGCCACATACTAACGTGCCTGTCCCAATCCAGGAACCTGTAGTCCAGTGGTTGTCGTTGTTTTGTTGGTCATTTATTGTTATATGTTCACCATTTTTGCGTTAGATTAGGTCGATTGTCGTGTTTTATGTAAAGTTTCACATTTTGTATTTCGGGGCCTTTTACAGCTTCCGTTATGGTATGGACTCTGGTTCATTGTTGAAGGCC
>JARWCS010329053.1:0-12298 GCA_034783895.1 Geukensia demissa | reverse complement strand
TGTATAGTTTCACATATTGATTTCGGGGCCTTTTACTGCTTCCGTTATGGTATGGACTCTGGTTCATTGTTAAAGGCCATAATGGGACCTCTAGAAGTTTAAATTCTACTGTCATTGATAGGTGACTGTCTCATGAACAATCATGCCACATCTCCTATTTTCATATTCATAGAAAATGTCCAATCCTAGTTTCATTTAAATTCAACAGTTAGGCTAAATTGATAAAACAATACAGATTTACATTGTTTATTATGTTCAGCACTTCAGTTGACTCTCGTTCCATACACATCAATCATTCTCACTCCTGCAACTGAAATACCTCCCAATACTCACTTCTCATTTCATATGTATATATTTATCTTTAAGTATATACATGTATACAATAGTAAACAAACATTTTACATTATGAGCAAACATTTAACAATTAACTTTATGATCCTCATAAATTATATATAAAGTATACAGAACACAAGTTTAAAGGCCTCTTTCTTGGCAACAATCATAAGACTGATGGGTCATTCAACTCAATATTTCATTGGTTCTTTTAATGTCATGTTACAAAGACCATTCAAATAATTAAGTTCCTGATGACCCTAAAATAATGACTGGTTGAGTGCATAATGAGAATCTTCAGTGGATCGCCTCTTTATACCAAGTGACTGTATATGGTTCAGGGTCACTTTTACAAAAAAAAGATTTTTGTGGGGCACGAAACAAATTCTATTTTTAATAGTGCCTTGTTTTTCCCCACTTCCTTTTACGGGTAGTTAACAGTAAAGGTGAAATTGTGTTCAAATAATGAAAATAGACGCTTTTTTGGATCAGATTTTCAAATAATAAATATATGATGGTTTGAATTATTATGTTTAAAAAAGTTGTTCCCCCCAGAAGACTTGTATAGCTTGAATTTGTGAAAAATTTAATCTCACATAGTACCAAACATAGGAATTCAACAGGATGTTATCAAGTTTGGGGCATTTAAGTTGAATTACTTAAGGGAAAACAATAGCGACCCTGAACCATATCAAGTAAAGAGAGATAATTTTGCATTCACGTGTTAATTGTGTATATAACTTGGCAAAGTACGTTAATCACAGTGATGCTACTCATTTTACCATGTACCTAATATCCCTTCTACAACATTCAAACCATATTAGTTTTTCTGTTATTGTGCAGATTTGAATATTTATTTCCATATCTTTGAATTTTTCTTTTATTTTATAATAAAAGAATATCTTTTATTTCGAACATAAATTGTTGTTAAATTATAAAGATGCATTTTTATTGTTGCAATTGTGTGTTTAGAGATATTTATAATTTTTACTACATATTTATTCCTACAAATTAAAACATTTTCCAATTTTTAAAGTATTTTCAACAAAGAATTCATTATGGAAAAGTGTTACTAAGAAAGATAATTAATTTAGCAATACAAAATTTAAATTGTTTTTAAAAAAACTTTGTATGAATATAAAAACAAGCATTATATAATTTACAATTAAAACACTAAAAGGGGTTATTGTTTGATTTTTATATAGATCTATACTTGATATCTTAAAGAAATTAAGCTAATTGGTGGGTAGAATATTTTATTCACAAAATTCAATTTAATCTTGGTAATGTAAGGTTGTGGTTACAGTATTACAAAGAGCGACATCTCAGTGGTATAGTATATAGAGAACAGAGATGTAAAGCACTGGAAATAAACAAAGTTGTATGCCCTGATCATGAAACAAGACAATTTCTCAGGTTCTCCTTGTCAACTGTAATTCCTGCTTTACTCTTACTTGAATTTAACAGTCTCAAACCCTTCTAATTTTTTCAAAATAAAGAATGTGAACCTCAAACATTAATATGTATTTAAAAAGTCTTTGATTTATAATGGTCTCCAAATTCTGCATCAAACAAACAACTAATGCCATGCTGTAGATAATACTGTTAATAGCTGAAGGATTAGATTTAATGTCCAGTAAATGCTGGTATACAGCAATATTCAAGAATAACTTTAAATAAAGTCTACAATCAGAGTGTCATTGCAATAATTGTTAAACAAAAATTAATTCATACACTGAACATAAATCTGTCAACAATGTGAGAAATTAACATACAAAACAAGAACATTAAATTCATTCTAAAATAAAAAACAAAAACAGATAAAACAGATCCTCTTTAACTGTTAGGAATGAATCAATAACAAAACAAAATACATTTGGCATAAGCAATGATGATGTTTTAAAGCTAATAATAAAATACAGCATGAATGGCAATGCCTATCTCATTTTATTACAATATTCTTACTAATGACTGTCTTTATTTTAATTCCAAAACTGAAATACAATGTTACTAATATATTACTTTGTCATAAATATATGTACACAAAAACTTTCAATATCACTTATATATATGCAGTAACACATTACATTTGATTGACTAGAATTTCACAATTATTTTTACCATAAAATTGCATAGTAAATACTTCCCTTATGCCATTACACTGACACAGCTAGACCATGGTCATATATCATTTAATACAAACTAAACCAGATATCTGTGGAAAATTGTAACTCATCATGGAGCTAGATTTCAGGCTTTCATGAATTTCGGTTAAATATTTCAAAGATAAAAACTCCCAAAGTCATGAGATTTTGGAGTTACATGTAAAAAAATTGAACTTGGGTTCATTGTAAATAATTTTGATAAAGTAAATAATTAAGATTTTACTTTTTAACTTTAAATGATAATATGAAGTTATGTAGCAGTTTTGTAATATTTTGTGTCCTCTTTTGAAATGTTAACTTTGCATCTTTTATATACTACTAAAATTTGCTAGGATCACTTGATTTTGTATATCACAGAACAGTCTGATAGAAAACTAACATTTTTCTGTTCTGCACTTAGTTTTTATGGTACATTTATTAATTATAAATATTTTTGGTGGGATATTTCTAATGAATATGGATATAAATTTTGGAAAGAAATAGCAAAAAGTGACCCTTATCACAGTTTGTGTAGAATAGACAGAAACAGGGTTTTAACCAGCATATGAAAATTTATGGCCAAACAACACTTTGGTCCCTCAAATTCAAAACTGTAAAATGTAAAGTAATGACACATTGGTCCACTGATTCAAGGTCTACTTCAAGGGAAATGCAAACATAAATTGTGAACTCTAACCCCATTCCCTCATTAAACAAGAATTGTATGATTTAAGTGAAAATTGTGATGTAAATTTATACTTAAATTTATGGAAATATAAAATACTGGTGTCAACTAAAACCATTCAAGCAAATATACATTTAATTAGCATAATACTGCTCTTTACTTTCTATCAATTAGCCAAGCATGAATTTGAATGGATATGAATGTATAATTGCACTTGTGATATAATATATACCCTTTTATATACTGGTAGTTGTAAATATATTTCTAATGCTGTAGTTGTGCTTCTCTCAAAAGAGAAAAGTAAAGACTTCATAAAACCTCATGATGAGATCAGCAAAGGAAGAAAAAATTCATTTCCAGCTTAAAGTTATGTTGATTCCATGCTGGAAGTATTTTCAACTTATCCATAAAATATGATTGACCAGGTTATCAACACACCAAAAAGTTGTATTGCCAGTTACCTAAAGTTTTGACCTGTTTAGGGTGAGTTAACTGTAAATTAATTCTATATTAGCAAAACTATCCCCAAGTATTATCACACTTTTAATAATAATGCCAGACAATATTGCACTTTAATACTATTTGCACTACAGATCTATGTACTATGTGGGAGTTAACAATACACAATGTTAGAAGATTTTAGACATTATTTCACAAAAATGTACTACAGAAACTTGTTACAAAGATTTTCTAAATTATCACAATTAAGCTAGGAAGAACACAGACTAATAAAAAAGTTTCAACATGATTAAAATTACATCTGTACACAATAGTTACTGCAAAAGCAGGATAAAAGGCTAATAAACTGAAATAATCTGCCGTAAATACTTTCTTTAATCAAACCTGTTACTGTAATACAGGCATATGATGTATTAAACTTTACCTTTAACTTGACAAATTAGAACACATCATACCATTAAGCACCCTTGTCTTAATTAACCACCCTGCAATTATTGCCAAGTGTTTAATAGACAATGATTCTACAAACACTATTGACAGAAAAAACACACAAAGATTAAAACCGCTTTGTTATGCTTAAAAGGTTGTTCCTTGGTAAAAAAAAAAAATTTATATAGAATTTGACTCATATTTTGTGTGATAAGTCTAAGTTACTTTAAAAAGCCCAAACTAAATTGAAAAATTTGGGTCACAGTTTAAATAACATATATTTTGAAATTTGAAATCTAGCATTTGTGTAGAGCTTCTATGTTATTTTAAGGCAAAAAGCTCACTTCTTTCTCTTGAAAAATATTTGTATTGCAATGGTGACCCTAGGTTGTTCTCAATGATATATTAAACTGTTGAAAATATAAGCATTATCCTACATCTTAATATATAGATGGGTTAACACAATCAAACTTTTTCATAAAGCTTACTTCAAACTTTAACTGTGCACCTGTTTCCAATTCAAACACCCCATCAAACAGGTTGAACAACTCTCAACAAATATATGACGGAGTTGTCAAACATGTTGGATGAGGTGTTTACACTGTCAAACTCGAGTTGAAAGCAGGTGCACAGGGAAAGTCTGAAGAAACATGAGCAAGTTTGATGAAAAGAGTTTGATGATTTAAACCAACCTTATGTTTATTTAAACTCCAAAACCACATTAAGAACAGAATACAGAATAGGTCATAAATACAGGTTAATAACATCAGGAAACCTTCAATCTCTTAGGAAACATATCTATCATCTTGTTCATTATAAAACACAAGAATCATGCAAAATTCTGAAAAGATCATGTTCTATATGAGCCTTAGGTGCTTGTGTGTGTGTGTGTGTATTACAATTTATATATCGTAATTCATAGATGTTTATCAAATATCATTTAAACTAGGTGTTTGAGATTCAGAGGAACAACAGATTAAAGTTTGTTTTTAATTTCTTCAAGATAAAATTGAAGTTGAACTATTCTGATAATGTTCTGATTGGCTCTTCAGACTTTATCACCTCAGAGAAATTGTATGCAAAATATTTCACAACTTATTTATGAAAATTAAAAACATCACAATATTTACTGAAACAAGTAACCTGTAAGAGATCGTTACACTGGTGCACATCTATATCTGCAACTACAGCAGTGCTGATGAGTTAACCACAGTATAATGTATGAAAATCTAATGAAATATTAAATGATGTTCTAAATGCTGCAAAGCAAAACAAAATCTACTGATGCATATAAGATTTTGATCAACTGCAAAATGGCTTTTGATACTGATAATAATAATCAGCATGTATTCTTGAATGGCACTTGAACAGTCTGTGTAACTTTAAATTTTCATTCTATTTCTACAGTTTCACCGGCACTGATCCAAACATATTCTGCACTATTAACATATCACATTAAAAACTGCACTATCCAATGTACACTTTTGATTTTTTTCTAATGAAGAATTCCTTCAAGTTCTCAACACACTTATAACTGTTCTTACGAGACATTTTTGACATGATTAAAAACTTTGGCACATGTATGCATACTATATAATGACCTCTAGTCGTCACACCATTATTTCATCATCATCGTCATCATCAACTGTACGTGATGGCATTTTATAGCTTGATTCCATTGACGTTGGAAGGACGTTTGTTACTTCGCTAGCACTATGACATGTTACCAAGGGGAGCAATGGATCTATAGTATCATCACATTGATCAACTGATAGAGACTGTTCGGATTTTTTGTTGAATATTGCTTGATATTTTGATGGTGGACGTTTGATGGTTGGTATTGAGGCTCGTCGTTTTGTCAAATGTTCTAATTGTTTCGGTGGGCTGACTGAAATTGAAGCAGACAGAAACAAGAATAAATGAAAGAAGCAAGCGACTGTATATACATATAATAGCAAACTACTGTGACAGGGGAGTATATAGGAAGTTCAAACTATATTATTAAAGAAAGGTTATACAGTAGACTTCTATTTACTCCATACTGGTTTCCATGAAAAGTGCAGACATTCATTTTGTTGAAAAATGCACTTAAACCTTGAACCTATTTTGGCTATGACTATTTGAACCACTGGAACTATTTGATATTTTCAGTGAATTATTTTCTTTAAATGGGTTGAGAAAACAATACATTAAGTTGTAACTATCATTCCTCTCTGCTAACTGAAACATCTTATCATTTTTATTAGATATTTTGGTAGTCCATCATAAGTTTAGGCTCTATTTAAAATTGAAACATACAAGTCAAAATTCTACATTTGGAAATAATAACAAAAATTGTGTGCAATGGTTTTGCAAGTGATTATTTAGTAAATTATAAACATGTTTGGTTACAAAGAATATCTATCAAATTCATCATCTTATTAATAATATATGTTAAGGACTGTGAAACTCATTAGCTATTGTGCTCAATTCCAACTTACTCTGGGCTGAACACGAGCTGAAAATAAAATTAATTCCTGTAAACAGAGAAGCTCATTTCATTCAACCTAAATGTTTAACCCTGAATGGCTATAACTATTACAAGATTTTACAAAAGATAGTAGATGAATAAATATAAACTGTCAAAATTTAAGTCTATTATTAGTTCCTGTTTAAGGTAGCAGTCAAATCTTGAAAATATTTGGAACCAAATTTTGGAAGGCCATACCTTTGCTATTACTGTAGATACAGGTTAAAATTGAAAGAGAATTCCATAATCTAAAATTTAAACTAATTAAATATGATTTTCCAAATAAGTAATCTCAACTTAAATTTTTGGAAGAATTTTTCTTTTTTTATGAAATATGAAAAAAGTGCCTCGACCTTAACAATTAGGTGAAAAAATTAAAGCCGTGTGATGAAAAAGCTGCAAAACCATGCCTCAGGTTAATTCATGGTATAGTTCACATTTGAAATTATTTCATAAAGTGAAAAATTTGAAATTAATTTATTTCTTAACCAACTTGGGTGTTTCACAGGTGCAGCATTATATGACAACAGCCTGTTGACATGAAAAAGTTGTACAAATGAACACTATGAAAACTATGGTACGTATGGACACAGTATTATGATTGACACAGTAATATGATGGACACAACATTGCTTTTCAGCCATTTTGACACCTTTAACCTTATAAAAATTTCCATAATGTGTGATATTGTACTTTTCTACCACTTTTGCCCCTTTCATCTCAAAATGGAAAGAGATAGAGAAAATCTGTTGACACACTGCTGAAAGCTCTTATTAGAAAGTCAATTAAAAAAAACCATCAAAATGAGATGAAAAATAAAAATTTCTCATCTCCTACAAAATTCTTTTTTTAATGACCCCTTCTATGAAAAATAACAAAAAGTTACAAGAAACACTCAGACTAACTTTTGTTGCATTTTTCAAGAGGAATAATTCAGAAAAAACCCATCAACATAAAAAATAAAACTTCTCCATAGTATGCAAAATTTAATCCCCCACCCCATTTTGAACATTTTTTGCTCAAAAACATACAGAGAAAGAGAAAATCTCTTTGCTCACTTCTGAAAGCTCTCATTGTGTAGAATCAAATGCAAAAAAAAAAAAAAAAAAAAAAAAACCACTTAAAAATCGGATGAAAAAAAAAAATTTCTCATCTCCTGCAAAGTTAAGACGTCTTGTTTACCCTTTGAACCCTCTTATATACAAATCAGTAAATTCTACGAAAGAAATGCTAAGTAATTTTGTGGCAATTTTCATAAGGAATCTTTAAAAAACTCATCAAAATTGGATGAAAGAAAAGTTTTACAAAATAAGATTTGGCCAACAACTCTTTAAGATGGTGTTCAAAATTTTATACCTAGCACGATAGGAAGATACTTTCATTTCAAGAAAAAAGGCAAAAAATCAATTTGCTTCCAAATATGGAAATAAGTTGAGGTTACTTATTTAAAATATCTTTTTTGATTAGTCAAGATTTTGTAATATTTAATGTTTTTTTTAATTCTATCTACATTGAAAGCAAAGTTATGGCATTTCAAATTTGGCCATTTCAAACAGTATTTAAATATATCAAAGTGTCAAGTCTTATTGAAAGACCTCAGACTGACCAAAAAGAACCACTGACCTAAAGCAAGTATCTGATAAACCCAAACCTTGTCACATGAAATGTTCGGCAAATTACATCATTTATGTAGGTGTAAAGCCATGTGTAAACTTACATACTATTGGTGGTAGGTTTAATTTTTACACCGCAAAATTCCACAAACAGGAAGAAATTTTACAACTATGAAATAAATCAATTAAATGGTATATCCTGGGATGTAAGTAAAAAGGAGTCTACTGTCTATAACCTTCCAGAAATTTTGTAGTAAATAATTGTTTTTAAGCCAAATAAAACAGGAACAAAATAAAATACATTCTTTTTATAAAATGGACTGATAATTCTTTTTTGTCAAGATTGTCATCTTGGTAGGCTAAACATTAAATAAGATGCAAAATAAATCCAAAGTATGCCTTAAGCTAACAGAACTTTAAAGCAATAACTCCAGGAACATAAAGTTAATACCAAATAATTCTGAAGGTGTCTGAGATATATTATGATTCATGCACCATACAAGTAAGTTTCAATATATCTAAGTACATACTCAAGGACCAAATACTTTGGAATGGAATGAAGCAAGAACTGATACCGTTCCTTTATAAGGAAGAAAATATAAACTTCTGATCTTTCATGCTAAGATGGATTGTCCTTAACCATTCCCAGTAATAAGTATATAAAGACAGGAAGAAACATGATATTGAAGAGAATTTTGACAATTTCAGTGGAGCCCTTATAATTGTCTCAATATTCTTAATCTTTTTTGTTGCACGTAACTTTAAAAAGTATTGGCAAACTGATATGTAAATCATATAACTAATCCTAGGCTTAAGTAACTGTTCTCATTGTAGAACACCTGTGCATAGCACTCTAAGCAAAAACAAGTCCATAACCTATTTCATATGTGGGAACCTTTACAAACAAGACATTATGTGTATGAACAGGAGTATATCATCTGAAACTGCTTCTCAATCTACCTGGATTATCAAAAGTTAATGCAAATTCTTCATTGTCATCAAAATCATCAGCGGTGTCATAAGTGCTGTCTACATCATCTGTACTGATAATTTCATCGTCGGATGACAAATGTCGACATTCTAAAGCTGGTAGTTTTGATGTTAAATTTTGTCTGAAAAAGAAACATTATATAAAATAATAAGTTTGACATTATTTTGAAGACAAAAAAAAAAAGACATGGGTAACCAGATGTGGAAAGTTGTACATAATAAAGAATAAATTTGGAAAAGAACAGAATACGAGAAAAAATGTTATAAAATTGACCAAAGGAATGTTCTTATGAAACTGACAAGGAGAATATTCCTATAAAACTGACAATGAGAACATTTATATAAATCTTACAAAGGAATGTTCTAACTGACAAAGAGAATATTTTTATGAATCTGACAAAATAATGTTTTAACTGACAAAGAGGATATTCCTATAAAACTAAAGATTGTTCTTATAAAATTGACAAGAAAAATATCTAAAAAAACTGACAAGGAATTCATTCTCATATAACTGACAAAGAGATACTCAAAGAACTGACAGGGAATGTTCCTAAGAAACTGACAAAGCAAATATTCATAAAAATGATTTAGAATGTTCTTATTAAAAAAAGGCTCTGCCGAGGGATGAACAAGAGATATCTTAGCTCAAGGGTATGAGACCAACTATTCGAGACTTTCTTCTGGGGACTGATACTTCTTCTTGCCAAATATTTTCATTTTCAATTTTGGAAATCAGCTTGAGATAGCATTATCTATTTAGCCTTTTTATTGACTTGATTCATTTAGCCTATTAGACACAATTTTGACAAAATTATTTTTAAAATATAAATATATTTACAGTTTGAAAAGTGTTCAACTCTTTATTAATGACATTTATTTCTAATTCATTAAAAATTTGGTGCCAAAAAGAGTTATCTCCCATGCACACTTCCTGTCTTTTGTCAACACAGCAGCTCATGGAGAAAATCAGCTATTCTGCTTAAAAGTCTTTAAGTAAACTAATTCTTGAGCATTTCAATGGGTGTTTTTGTCATATATCTCCAAGGTAAGTTGTTTGAAACTGGTAAAATAAGACTAATTTGCCAAAATTGTAATGAAGTGGAGGTAGCCATTTTTTCCAAAATGCATGTGCTCACGTTGGACTGAGATAGGTGTGCAAGATAAGGAAATCTCACACCCTCTTAATCATGGGATTTCTCGATCTCATAGGCAAGAAATTAGCTTACTTTTCCTTCCTGATTGAGCGTAGATGATGTTTTAGAGAAAGAAATTAGCTTACTTTTCCTTCCTTATTGAAGTATATAATGTTTAAGGGAAAGAGAAATCAGCTTACTTTCCTTCCTGATTGAGCGTAGATGATGTTTTTTTTAGAGATAGAGAAATCAGCTTACTTTTCCTTTCTGATTGAGCGTAGATAATGTTTAAGAGAAAAAAGAATTGAGCTTACTTTTCCTTCCTGATTGAGTGTAGATGATGTTTTAGAGAAAAAAGAATTCAGCTTACTTTTCCTTCCTGATTGAGTGTAAATGATGTTTTAGAGAAAAAAAAAATTCAGCTTACTTTTCCTTCCTGATTGAGTGTGGATGATGTTTTAGAGAAAAATGATTGAGCTTACTTTTCCTTCCTGATTGAGCGTAGATGATGTTTAAGAGCTTTTTCCTCCTCTTCAACATCAGTAGAGATTTCTCCCTCATCTTCTTCATCTTCCACTACAGGGACATCTTGGACACCAGGACTCACAGCTCTTTCTCTGGTGGGGGACTAAACAGATAAATTGTAAAATATTAATATCACATGCACTTTCTTAGATATAAGATTGAAATTGCCTTTAAAGTAAGACTAGAAATCACATTAAAACTCTCCAACAGGTGAATCCATCAAAATTTGGCACTTATCAGATTAACTGCTCTTCAATTGATCATCCAGAAACCCAATGTTTTCATTCTATTTATAGTCAATGTTCTTACCTTATGACCTAGTTCCCAAAAATGGAAAAGACCCCCCTCCCATAATGGCATTATCTTTCCAAGTTAAGTTAGGAATGGCATTTGGTTTCTAAGTTATCAAACACAAACAATTTGTTTCAGACACATGGAGAGATGAAAAGTACAAAAGCTTACATTAAGATTTTTGTGATTTTTTCCATATAAATTTTTTAGTCTGGAATTTTACCTTTGAAATTCTCATGCTTGTTCGGACAACTTGTAATCTATCAACAGCTGTGACTTCTGCTGATTCTAAAGTCTGTAAATCTTCTAATGTAGATTTTAATTTGTCTAACTGTTCACTAATGATGTGTTCTATTACTCTGAAACAAGAATTCATACACTGGCACATCAGTTGATTTTGTATGGTTAACAGCCAGGATTACTACCATATATAGAAAGAGGTCATGAAAGGTCAAATAGCCCTAAAATTCTTCATATTTGTTTGGGGAAAAATCTGAGCAAGGAAATTAAAAATAATTAAGATTTGAATATAATCCCAAAGTTTCATTATGTTTCTATGCTCGGATTTATTCCACCAGCCAAATGAAGTTTTCTTAAATTTAACAAAAGAATTCAACATTTTCGCAAAACACATGCATGTTCAATTCTTCTGAAAAATTGCTAAATAAATTTAACAGATTGTTAGAATTTGTCTTAAAATTAAAACTGGAACTTTCTAAATTTTTACTTTTATAAATATATGCAAATTTAAGAAACCTATATATGCAAATTTAAGAAACCTATATATGCAAATTTAAGAAACCTATATATGCAAATTTAAGAAACCTTTCTTTTTTGGTTGTTTTCTTGACTGTTGAAGGAAATGCTTGTTTATATCTGTGTAAAGAATATCTAACATCTATTGGTGGGCAGCATTTTCACAATCATATTTTAAAATCTAAAATTAATAACGGAAGTTTTGTTGCCAAACCACCACCTCTATCATTAAGAAGCACTTTTTAGGACTATTGGTGGGCAGCATTTTCACAATCATATTTTAAAATCTAAAATTAATAACGGAAGTTTTGTTGCCAAACCACCACCTCTATCATTAAGAAGCACTTTTTAGGACTATTGGTGGGCAGCATTTTCACAATCATATTTTAAAATCTAAAATTAATAACGGAAGTTTTGTTGCCAAACCACCA
>JARWCS010329042.1:0-12298 GCA_034783895.1 Geukensia demissa | reverse complement strand
TATCGGATATATGAGAGAAAGATACAGCCACAATTGTATAAAGAATATCGGATATATGAGAGAAAGATACAGCCACAATTGTATAAAGAATATCGGATATATGAGAGAAAGATACAGCCACATCCAACTCACCTCTCATTTACATCACAGTTCTATAATAAAATTGTTCTCAAAGTATTTATATTTACACATGTTGACAGCTTATTACTCATGTCTAGTGTTCTTTTAAATAAATTGTTCTCTAATGGTAAAATTGGTTTATTTAGAGATTATTGAGTATTGCTAGATTCACAGAGTTTAAAACTCTGAAATAGTTATAAACACTAAAAAAATAAAATTTCAGCTGAAATGTGTGTGACAAAAAGATTTCAATATGATATGATATACATATAATTGTGGTTCTCATTAATCTATTTTCAGATCATTATGATATGATATGATATACCTATAATTTTGGTTCTCATTAATCTACTTTCAGATCATTATGGCAATGGAATGGACACAGGAGATGTGCGAGTAGAAATCCACTCTGGTCTGACATCGAACGGGACTATAGTTGGAACTCTGTTTCCCACAGCAACTAGAATGTTCAGAGATTATGATGACCCTCAGGGGTTTTATATCCGACTTCATGGAAAATTTAGGAACCAAGTAACATTCAAGATGGCTTTTACATCTTATAATGACTTCTATACATCAGGTATGTCTAGAAGGCCATGTGAGCTTTTGCCATCACTTGGAGTAGGTCGTCTGTCTTTCATTCGTCTGTCGACAATTACAAAAAAATTTTCTGCTCTGAAACTGCTCAACTAATTTTACCAAACATTGTTGAAATGGTCCTTGGGTGTTCCCCTTCCAAAATTGTGTCGGGCATCACCACTAGCCTTCCCAGATGGCTGCCTTTACTAAAAAAAGAGGGGGTGGTATATCTTCTTGTCTAAAACTACTGAGCCAGTTGCAACCAAACTGGTTGAATGATCCTTACATGGTCATCTACCAAAATTGTGCCACAGCCGAACTTAGTTTAACATATGAGCATATGGGTAATTTACTTGAAAAACTTCTAGTCTGTAATTATTGAGCAAATTGCATCCAAACATTGATGGAATGGGCTTTACATGATCTTCTACCAATTTCAATTTGCTGTGTTATACTTCTGCTAATTATATTACAAAGCACTCATTAGACATAAGTATATGTATTTACATAAACAAAAGTGTATAAAGCTTTTTGGAAATAGACCAGCTATGCTATTTCACATGAACTTGCCTGTGTATTTTAGGTTGTGATTCACAGACACATTTCCGTTGTTCATCTGGACAATGTATACCAAACCAGTTACAGTGTGACTCTGGGACAGAACATTGTAAAGATGGATCAGACGAAACACTTGGTTGTACAGGTAAGCACTTGTTAGTACTGGAAATGTAAATTTCGTATTGTACAGGTAAGCTCTTGCTTTGAACAGTTAAGCACTTGTTTGTTCTGGTGAATTAAGTTGGATGTACAGGTAAACACTTGTTTGTGCAGGTAAGCACTTGTTGTAAAGAAAAATATTTGTTTGTACAGATAAACACTTGTTTGTTCTGGTAAGTTCTTGTTGTACAGATAAACACTTGTTGTACAGGTAAAGACTCGGTTGTACAGATAAACACTTGTTGTACAGATCAACACATGTTAGTTAAAGTAAAGACTTGGTTGTACAGGTAAACACTTGGTTTGTACAGGTCAACACTAGTGTTTTCTATTTCAGGACCTTACGACAGTTATCAATGGACACTGACAGTTAGTGTTTTCTATTTCAGGACCTTACGACAGTTATCAATGGACACTGACAGTGTTTTCTATTTCAGGACCATATGACAGTTATCAATGGATACTGACAGTGTTTTCTATTTCAGGAACATATGTCAGTAATCAACGGACACTGACAGTTAGTGTTTTCTATTTCAGGACCGTATGACAGTAATCAACAGACACTGACAGTTAGTGTTATCATTCCGATGGTTGTGTCTATTTTCCTGCTGATTGTACTCTGTATCCTGTTTGTACTGGTCAGACGTTGTCGACAAGCACGTCAATTCACCAGCATGACCAGTACTAATTCTCCTGTCGTCTGTACTTCTGACAGACATAGACGTAAGTATTTAATAATTATCTCCCTTTTTTCAGGTAATTGATGTCAAAAGGAAAAGTATTTGTCCTGTCTTCAAACTTCAGACAGGCATAAGAGTTATCTACCTTTCCTCAAATTACTTGACCTGAAATGAGGAAAAATAACTGTTTTGCTGTCTGAACTTGAGACACAGTTTGAGTTAGTATTTAGTAATTGTGTAACAACTAAATTTAATAATATTCATCCCACAGATTATTCTGTAGACAGTCTCTGTGCAGGATATTTAATGAAAATTATATGCCAACAGAATATTAAATGAAAATGTCTCTTTATCATTGTTAGTGTCTGTGCAGGGTTCAAAACATCTAGTGCAAAAACTTTTTTGATGGACAGGATATTCAATGATCCAGTGAACTAGCTTGAAAAGTTTTGGATGGCTGTCTCATAGACAATCATACCGCATACCATTTTTACAAGTCCACTAAAATTTTGCAGTTGTATTATATTATGGGCATATTTTCAGAGTAGACATCCATTGACAGTAGGGTTCAATAACTGTTGTTCTATTATTTGCATTTATTTGAAATTCAGTGATACCCAATATAACATACAGGTCGGGATTGATTTTGGGGATTTTTAAATTTCAAATATAATTTATCTATTTTCATCCACTTTCGATGCTTTTCTTTCTCTGTATTACCAAACAAAGCCAACATAACAAGCCACATGCATGATGACCCATCTCTTACCATAATTGAGATATATGAGGTCAAAAAATGGCCACGCCCTAATTGTTGAAAATTTTTTTATTTCTCATTGATTTTGATGGAGATTTTTTTCAAATGATTCCCTATGAAAGCTTTAAAGTCCATTTCAGTTCCTTTAAATAAAGGGAAAATGCAGTTGGCTATTTATTTGTATAAAATAACATTTGAAAATTTGATGGTACATTCTAAAACCTTATACGGACTAAAACATCATTTGTCTGTAACTAAGGCGTCAAATGGTTGTTATGTCAGGCCATTACTTAGCCGTTCACCATAAAAAAAACATGATTTTTGTCTTGCCTGCGACAAAGTCAGCGAGAAATAGGTGTTACTTTCCGACGGTGGACTCAGCGTTAGTTTTTTTGAAAGTTCTATATCTCTGCAACTATTAAACCTAGGAGGACCAAATTTGATGTGCATTAGTTTGTGTTATGAAATTGTCACTTAACCACATGACCTTTGTCCTTGACCTAATTTGCATAGTTCAGTGACTTTATCACTCTCAGCATCAAATTTTCATGGTTATATCTAAACAATATATCCCAGGTCAACAATATTGGGTATGCCTATACATTATTGTGGGTACATGTCAATCTGACATATGTCTTATGTCCTTGACCTAATTTTCACGGTCCATTGACTAAGTCAACTTTTCATACTTGGATCCAATTCCCAGTAACTATACATAGTAGATCAACAATATTAGGTATGTATATATATTATTACGAAACATGTCAGTCTGGCGTGGTTCTTGTATCCTTGACATAATTTTCATGGTCCATTGACTAAGGTCAAGTTTTCATGCTTAAATATGTTTCTAAGTCACTGTACATGGTAGGTCAACAAAATTTGGCATGCTTTTACATTATTAGGAAATACATGACAGTCAGTCTGACATGTCTTTTGTCCTTGACCTAATTTTTACGAATGAGTGACTTTGAAAATTTTACACATTGAAGTCCATTTCTCAACAACTACAATACTTAGACCTACCATATTTGGTTTATAGTTAGATCTTGTTGAACTCTTGCTAGTCTGCTATAAGTCATTTGACCAGGACCTCTTTTTCACTGTCCATTGACTTTTAAGTATTTGTTATAAGGCAATTTTCCAGTTAAGACACATGATAAATCATCATTATTTGGTGTGCAAATTCATTTTGAGGTATACCTATCAGTCTGCCATATGTCATATGTCCTTGACCTTGTTTTAATGGATGAGTGATTTTGTCAAATTTGCTACAAATTTTCACATTTAAGTCCATTTTCTCAATACCTTTTATATACAGACTAGCTATATTTTGTCCGTAAATATTTTAAGGGGTAGATGCAAATCTGCTTTATGTCATGTGACCTTGAACTTTTTTATGGTTCATTGACTTAGATGAATTTTGTAGAATTGGGTTTTTTATGCCCCAACCACAAATTGTCAGGGGGCATATTAATTTACCTCTGTCTGTACGTTTGTCTGTTTGTCTGTCTGTCCAGATTTAACATGATCATGGTTTGTCCGGGTATCTCCTTGAACAGTTTTTGTACTACATCTGAAAATTTTTGCAGGCAGTTTCTACCTATGATGAAGGTATACAGGGCCAAAGGATTTTGGTATTCAGGATATATTACTGAAATCGGTGATAATTACACTTTGTCAATTTTACAGTACTCAGAATGTATATGGATCATGGCTTGCCCAGCTACCTCCTTGACCAGTTTTTGTACTACATCTGAATATATTTTCAAATATTCAATTTCCTATAATATGGAAAATTTTTTATTTTTCATCCAATTTTTTTCCAAATAATTCTGCATGAAAAATGCAACAAAACAATTTGTCAATTTTACAACTTACTTAGAAATATATGGATCATGTCTTGTCCGGCTATCTCCTTGAACAGTTTTTTGTTCTATATCTGAATATATTTACAGGTTGTTTCTACCTATGATGAAGATGTGCCGGGCCAAAGGTTTTCAATTTTCGGGAAATATTACCGAAATTGGTGATTATTACACTTTGTCAATTTTACAGTACTCAGAATGTATATGAATCATGGCTTGCCCAGCTATCTCCTTGAACAGTTTTTGTACTACATCTGAAAATTTTTGCAAGATGTTTCTACCTATGATTAAGGTGTGCAGTGCCAAAGGATTTCGTTTTTCGTGAAATATTACAGAAATTGGTGATAGTTACAGTTAGTCATTTTACTCATAAATATGTGGATCATGGCTTGTTTGGCTATCTCCTCGAACAGTTTTTGTACTACATCATGTTACATCTGTTTGTACATATCATGAAGGTGTTCATGGCCAAAGGATTTCGATTTTCCTTTCTTAACTTGCAAACAATGTCTTAATACAAAAATTAATATGTTCTTAATTTGGCAAATCTCACGAACGGGGGTATCAGTGTCTTACAGTCACATTTTTTTTCAAAAAACTTCACTGATAGCAAATGATTCTGAGGGTGAATGCAGGGGCTCCTGTGACAACAGAACCTTCTAGTTTCAGTAATGACACATAATTGGCCTGATAATTTATTCTTAGGTGTGCATGTCAGAACGTCATGTGTTATGTATCCTTGACTTCATTGTCGTGGTTGTGTTTCTTTGTAAAATTTGCAGCATATTATCCTATTCAAGTCCATTTATCAGTAACTCAATCGCTTAGGTTAAATTTGAGAAGCAAATCAGTGATTAAATTTACTGATGATATGATATACTTATATTAAATATGACTGGGTGTGTCCACATGTTTAAAGCTGTATATATATGGGTGAGACATTTTAGTGTCTACACTTGTTTAAAGTAAAGTTGAAAAATCTTAAGTTCTGGGTAAATTACAGCTAAAAGGAAAACTTGTATATGCAGTCAACTTGAATGCAACTATACTAATAATCTAATAATTTTGGGGTTGTAATTTGCAAAGATATTACATTTTTACTAAGACTTGTTTGCAAAGTCATTAAGAAGTTGACTGTAGTAGAAAATATAACATCCAATTTGAAATGGTGATAGTTTGAAGATGTGTATATTAGGATGATCAAATAAGTACTGAAGTACTCATGGATTTTATACTTGATTTGCTTGATTAGGTATTTTGATCCTACCTTAGAATTGACCTGTCCAGGTTATCAGTAAGAAAAACTTCCAATTTAAAAATCAATTTACTCAAAAGAAAATTAATGTTTTGCAGAAACAAAAGCAAAATATGTGATGTCTCATTATTATCTTTGTCATGACCAAAATTTAGTGATTTTAGTTGGCAAATAAAGCTTCTAGGCGTCAAAATCCATTATTTAAAGGGACTGAAATGGACATTAGAGCTTTTGTAGTTTATCAATGGATTATCTCTATCTCTTACCATTTTGAGTTAAAAGGGGGGGGTCAAATTGGGGGAAAAAATTCATTTTCCTATAATATGGTAATTTTTTTATTTTTCATCCATTTTTTCCAAATGATTCTGCATGAAAAATGCAACAAAACAAGCATTTTTTGTAGCTCTTAACAATTTTATATAAAAGGGGTCATAGGTTAGGAAAAGCCAGAAAGTTTGCAGGAAATGAGAAATTGTTGTTTTTAATCTTATTTCGATGATTTTAAAAAATTTTATTCATCTCAATGAGAGCTTTCAGGAGAATGCCAAATGACTTTCTCTATCTCTTACTGTTCTCCAGATAAAAGGGGACAAAAAATTCAATTTTGCATGATATGGGAAATATTTTCTCAATGAGAGCTTTAAGGATTAATTTTCTGTGTCTCTTACTGTTTTGAAGATAATAGAGGTAAAAAAAAAGTAAAAAATTTCAGTTTCGCATGATATGAGTTTTTATTTTTCATTTGATTGGTTTTTTTCAAATCATACCTTATGAATAATGCAAAAAAAATATGTTTTGATGATATTAGTGGTCAAAAAGATCACCGATCCAGTCATATTACTGTGTTCAACACTCAAAGACCATTTGATTTTCTTGTGTGTGTGTGGGGGGGGGGTGTTAGGATTTTTCAGAAAAAAATCTTTGACCCTGATTTTTGTCAAAAAAATAATGTGGCCAGCATATGGAGTGAAAAAAAATTCTGGCCTACTGTCTGACCATGTGAAAAAAAATATTTTCAAAAGAAATTTTCTTTCATTAACTATACATGAAAAAAGTATCTGGCTCATGTAGCAGGCAAAAAACCCCCACATTATTGTGTCCAGCAAAATAATGTCTCCACACTTACTTAAATGTTCATTAATTTACCTTGCACATGTCAACATGCTGCAAAGTACCCTAGTTCTATATTGATTAATCTCCTTGCATGTCCAGGTCTTCCAGAATCTTGAATGGAAATGTTTTGTTACATTTAGATTTTTGATAATATTCTGGTAAGAGCAGTATTATTTTATGCAAAGATGATTTTTTTATTGTGGGTGATTTAGAACTTTTCAAAGGAGTAGTATTCCTCTAGATTTTCCTTGTGGTTGGAGCGCAGTCTTTCTGACAAGTTTTCCTTGTGGTTAGAGCGCAGTCTTTCTGACATTTACTCCATACCTTTCCATTTCCATATGGTATTTTATCATTGTTGAAGGCATTGAGGAATTGCGGAGACCTCTAGATTTGTAAATTAAAAAAAAAAATTTCGTTGTTTATTTTCGTGGTTGAAGTGCAATCTCTCTGACCTTCACCTTATATCTTTTTCATTTTTATACGATGACATATTAGCATCGAAGAGACTGGCTTTGGCGGCCTGCCATTTCTAACAAACGTTAGCAGTATAGAGCTAATAAAAGCATCCATTTTGCCATGTTTCAACATAAAGAGCTCACTTTTTAAAATGATGGACAAGCTCAGGTGCTCAGGAAGAGAAAGTAGCTCCTTTCTTTCTTCTACACTTAATTATGAAACCTGTAATATTCAAATGACAAGTCTGATGACACAGAATTTATAAAAATAGTTTATATCTACCAATTCAGCTCAGTACAATAGATACTGGTATCTACCAATTATAAAGCTAAGTTGCCTGAATATAATGATTTATTTTTATTTCTTCATTCTAGGGAGAAGACGTCGTGATGGACCACAGAGACCACCAGATGCCCCGCCCACATATGATGAGGCTTTAATTAATAGCCATCCCATTGTAAGTTTCATATAACTTTTTAATGAATAAATGTAACTCACCCTTGGTGCTACTCTTAAGTGTGTCTTACTTGGTACTAATCTTAAGTGTGTCTTACTTGGTACTAATCTTAAGTGTGTCTGACTTGGTACTACTCTTAAGTGTGTCTTACTTGGTACTAATCTTAAGTGTGTCTGACTTGGTACTAATCTTAAGTGGGTCTGACTTGGTACTAATCTTAAGTGTGTCTGACTTGGTACTAATCTTAAGTGTGTCTTACTTGGTACTAATCTTAAGTGTGTCTTACTTTGTACAAATCTTAAGTGTCTTACTTTGTACTAATCTTAAGTGTGTCTTACTTGGTACTGATCTTAAGTGTGTCTTACTTGGTACTAATTTTAGTGTGTCTTACTTGGTACTAATCTTAAGTGTGTCTGACTTGGTACTAATCTTTAGTGTGTCTTACTTGGTACTAATCTTAAGTGTGTCTTACTTGGTACTACTCTTAAGTGTGTCTTACTTGGTACTACTCTTAAGTGTGTCTTACATTGTACTAATCTTAAATGTGTCTTACTTGGTACTACTCTTAAGTGTAATGTCTTACTTAGAACTACTCTTAAGCGTGTCTCACTTGGTACTACTCTAAAGTATTTTTTAGGTATCCAGATCCATGGCAAAAATTTGGGTTTTATATTTTGAGTTATATAGTTGTTGCTTTGGCAGTTGAGAAAATTTACAAGACCTAAGAATTGGGATGGCTTAGACAGTTTCTGCACCAGCTAGTAGATCCTGTGCTAATTCAGTGTCCATTCATCCAAGCTGGATGTACAATTCCTCAACCTTCCATATGCAAAGAATGTGCCAGGAAGGCACTAAGTACTAGTATGTCCTCCCTGAAAACACCAGTCTAAAAGGGACGTTCCTGGTGGATGCTCATTCCCTAAGATTTTTAACAAATTCATTTGTGTACAAAGTGTTTTTCTTAAATAACCTTTATCAGGTATGCTAGGGGCCAAAACATCAATCATTATTTTAAGATTCTTAAGCCAGCAGTGTCAAACTTTATAAATCAATAGATTACAGAACCATGCAATTTCTGTGTAAGTATGAAATTTGAGAGAATTTGCATTATATGTCCATGTCAACTCAGTGTTATAGAACAGTCTCATTTTGTGCATTAGTCAGACAAAGAGGATATATATAAATTCAAGAGTATATTTATGCTCCCACCTTTAGAGGATATATATAAATTCAAGAGTATTTTTATGCTCCCACCTTTAGAGGATATATATAAATTCAAGAGTATATTTATGCTCCCACCTTTAGGTGATGTGGCATAATTTTTTCCCTTATCAGTACGTCCATCAGTTTTCCTCAAATATTTCTTTGCTTGTTTATGTTTGATTGATTTGATATTTGTTCAGAAGCATTATGAGGGTAAGTTGTACTGTGTCTCCATTTACGGGTCCATTGTTTGCCTACTGCCTGTTTGCCGAGACATTCATAAAATTTGCATGCTGTAATAAAGTGGTATGTCTACTCCCTGTTTGCAGGAGGGGGCATATGTGTCCCATATGTCTACTCCCTGTTTGCAGGAGGGGGAGCATATGTGTCCAATGAACACATTTTGTCTATGTTTAAAGATAGAATGATTTCTTTATGATGTGATATTTATGTGCAGGTTAATATCATGTTAATTGTTAATGTCTTAGCTTGGTTATAGGATGGAACATTTCCTGAGCTGTGGGTTTATGATTTCAGATTGATGACAATGATGGACAACCCAAGCCTCCTACATACATTGAAGCTGTCAATTCACCACTGGTGGAGGAAAGCAGTTACCCAGCACCACCCTACTACTCACGGGAAGATCTTCATCAGTCTTTTTTAGATGACGGAAATGATCCAGCCAATGAACGTACAGAAGAAGATGATTTTGAAACAGATGCTGTATCTACATCAAATCAGACCAATCAGCAGTCTGTTAACGCTCAACAAAATCATAGGAAGACATATAGTTCTGATCGACCTTACCATCTTCCTGACTCAGGACGTTTACCGCCAATACAGCAAAACAGATCAGATCAATCGGCAGACATACCCAGTGACTTATTAAATCCTCTTCGAAACTTTCAAAGTATACAGGCAAATGTTGGCACACAATCTTTGTATGACATATCTAATATTGGACAAAACAACCTTGTAAAAGCAAGATCAGAGCAGGTTCTGTCAGCCAGACATTTAGAAATAAGAGGCCTATCTGAACAAGTACCCACTTTAGAAGACTTAGGAATGGTTAATAAGGCTTATGTTGATGATCAAGGTCAACAGTCAAGGTTATACAGGGGTCAAGCAGTTTCTAGCCTTGAACTACCAACTTCAGTAAACAAATGTAATGACATCTCAGAATTAGAACAAAATAACGCAGATAGATCATCACATCACCAGCAACAGGTGAAAGGTCGTAGGAACCATCCAGAAGGTAGAGGTCATTTAAGGTCAGACAACATCCCTCCAGCTGTTAGAAGCATGTCAAGAGAACACCAGAACAACAGAACAGCACCAACTTCTCAACACCAACTTGTGGTTGGACATGGTTCAAGTGAGCAGCCAGCACATGATGGAACCTCAAAAAGAATGAGTGCAAAGGATCGACTGAAGCCTAAAAACCCTAATTTGGTGACAAAATATAATAAGGAATTAGCAAGGAGAGAGAATAAACAATCACCAACAAGTACTACTCTAACAGACAGGGGACCGAAAATTCATTCTCCACAAAGTAACTTCAAGTCTACTGGATTAGTTGAATTGCAAAATGGCAATGTGGGACATGATGTAACAAAAGGTAGAGTACCTCAATCAAACAGAGGTCAAAGTACAAACAGGGATGTTAAAATAAGAACAGAGTCTGGTTTAAAAAATTCTGCTAAAAATACAACTACTGTTTGTGACAGATATGATGAAAGCAATACTAAAAATAGACTTGACAAAATGAATCTCCGGGGATCTAATCTGAGCTTAGACTTGTGTGCTGGCCACAGAAGTGAGATCAGTAGGTCATCTATGAGTTTGAATGAGAATATGTTGAGTAGTAGTGGAAGAAGTTTTGCTCTGAAGGATGGGAGTAATGGTGCTCAAAAGTTAAATGCAAGTCTTGATGAATTAAATGAAGACATCTATGTTTAGGCAATATAGTATTTGTTCATTTGTTTGTTAACCAGATTATGTGTATTATATTAGTACATTTATTAAAAGTGAAATTCTCATTTAAGAATGATAGAGACTGCAGGAGAATTGTATTGACATGTTGACAAGATAAGAAAATTTAATGTCTTGTAAAGGACTTCTGAAGTTTTATTTCTGGAATTAAACAACATATTTCAGTAACACTTCTGTCTGATTATCTCCTGAACTGATATTTCTTCTAAAACAACTTCCCATACCTCTCATCAAGTTGTATGTTTGTCTCCAAATGCATTTTGGGTAATATTACTGTTAATATTTGACAATGGGTTAAATCAATTCTTCACAATACTGCCCAATCACACGCTAATCATGTGTACACTATTGACTAATTTTTCTGCTTACTTATTGACAAATTGTTATGTCTAAACTTTTGATCACTTCTTGTTCTGTGTACACTATAGACCAACAGTTTTGTCTATGCTTTAGACAATTTTTGTTGCATGCTTAAAACTTTTATTGTTTTTTGTAAATCATTGTTTACAGTTATGTTCTATTGTTATGGTTTATGTTCGTTTTTGAATAGTTATATTTTTTGTGTTTATCCTTGACCAATTTTATTGGGGTTTTCTACACATTAAAAATATTACCCATAATGCATTAGGCAGGAGAAATGACTAATAATGATTTTCATTCGGATCATGAATCAATTGTTTCCATTTCACCTTTTATTTGACGGTTTAAACTTTTATTAGTTTCAATATTCACTTGTAGGATAAAGAACTATAATTTAAAAAAGGTGGTCAATTATTCTTAAGATTCAAAATCTCCTACAAAATCAAAATTTCTGAATTTGATATAATGTAACAGATAATACATGTGTAGGACATCAAAAGATTTACAATATGTTATGGAATGATAGAACAAGTATTTCTGAAGTTCAAAGATCAATGACAAAGTCATGTAAACATCTTTAAGAAAATATTTGTCCTTTTTTGTCTCGCCTGCGACGAAGTCGCGAAAGCGAGACATAGGTGTTACTTTCCGGCGGCGGTGGCGACGGCGGCGGCGTTAGTTTTTTTGAAAGCTCTATATCTCTGAAAGTATTAATGATAGGATGACCAAAATTAGTGTGCT
>JARWCS010329031.1:0-12299 GCA_034783895.1 Geukensia demissa | reverse complement strand
TCGACTTTCGTACACCCGGAAGATGTATCCACGCAAGCGTCAAAAGCAGGAACGCAGCATCAGTAAAAGGGTCTATTTAGAAGAAGTGTATTTGCCATCTTGCTACAATAAAGAGCTTGATTTGCTCACTTACATAGGTTTGACCTATAAGGAAATGAAGACTTGTATCACCTGTTGAAAAAAAAACATATTTTATTCCAGTGATCAAACATCCTTGAAAACAATCATGTGAAGACTTGATTTTTGAATGACTACACATCACAAAAAATATTTCAGTAGTCAGATCATGTTTGGCCTTTACAACAGAAGATGGTTATGGTCTAAAGTATGCCAACATCATAACGGCAGAAATGTCTATGCATAGTAAAGCAATGTAGAAAATGTCTATAACCGAAAAGGTGTGATAACACTGTTCTAATGCACAGGAATTCATAATCGAATTATGTGTCTTTATACAACTGAGAGTTCTGTTGTAGAGTGGTTAGAATATGCAACTAAAATGGCATAGATCAAAAACTATGTCTGACTTGTATGGAATCTCTATTCTATTTAACAATAGGAAAACGTCACAAGTGACATTTTGTTACAATAGTGATTGTGGGAATTTGTGGCAGAGTTAATGTCCATGACAAGTACCATCATTTATGAAAAAAAATATGTTTGGTAAAAGACTTTTTGTGGAACAAGAAATCCAAACCAACAAATATATGGTATGCTTTGATTGATTAAGTTGGATGCCCTCTACAATTATCCGAAGCTTAGCTTCTGTATAACTGAAGAATAATTTGACCATTATCTAAAGCCAAAATTGGGGCCTTGGCAGCCGAGTGGTCTAGGTAGTTGATTCAAACTTATCTGTAAAGATCACTGTAGCCATTCACCTATACAGCATAGTTTGTGCCATGAAAAAGGTGTGTTAGACTCACATAGCTTGTGATAACGTTTTTCAGTTACCTGCTTAAGGCCATCTCCCTCCAATAGTAAAACTGACCACCACAATATTACTGATATTATATATTTATGCTGCAAGCGTACACAAATATGCATGCCCAATCACGAATTTAAACGTCTGCCAGATCGTTATTTACATCGGCTAGTTCACACATTCTAGAAACAGCAACAAGAAAATTGCTAAAAATATGTGTAACTAATCTACCAGTTATAATAAAATGGTATGAAAAAATGATATTGTAATAAGTTTCTGAACATTTTTGGGTTTATATGCACTATACTGGTTAAGTAACCAAACTCACCAAGTACCAAAATTTGTCACAAAGGCAGCAGTTCAATTAGTAAAAATCTAAAAATTGATGATTGTGAATGATATTCTTTTACAAAAATTGAATCCTAACCAGTAATCTTAACCATTGATTTTGCTTGCTTTATTTTGCCTCAGATTTTTGGTTAATTTCCCTCAGTCTTATTTCCCAAAATCATGCATATTTTCCAAAATAGATAATGTTGTTTATAAAGGATGTAAAGGGGACACTTCTACACATGTTTAAATAGAAAAATCAGTACTACAGAGAGAGGGCAACTTCAACATCTACTTTGTACATTGTACTTCACAGATTGGAATATTACATGAATAAAAATTCTGGTGTTTTCAATGTAATTCATTTGACCCATGATTGGAATAAATCTTCTTCTGTTCATTTGTAATTAATTGTCCAAATGATCTGAAGTTTTGATTCTAGTTGTTCATATGTAATTATCATGATAACAAGAGTGGTCAAAAATACCACACACCACAACAAATGCCCCACTCAGACTTCCTATGTTTTGGTTCTAATGTTACCCCCTGAAATGTACATATAGCATAACAAAATTCACAATAATTTTTCAACATTGGTATCCTTGTATTTTTCCAACCAAATATTCAACACACAGATAGCACCCAGACAAAGACAAACATAAAAAAAAAGATAGCCTGACTTGGTTGGGTAAAACTAGTTTCCTGTTACTCCCCTCCCCCACACACTTGTATAAAGTTACCTTTCTAGACCATGTGTCGTCGAGTTATACTAGCATTATTTTAGTAAACCCACTGCAGCTTCTGAAAAGTTGAAGTAGGGTCTAGATATTGCTTGCTTTTTCGGGTAAACTAGCAAAGGTAGTCATATCTGTTCCAGAATACTGCCACTCAAGAAAACAAATGTGAGATGCAACAATCTAAGAGAGTTTTATTTAAAATTGATCAATATTATGGACAGTATATCAGAAAGGGCAGCAAGAAGTTATTTTTTATTATTTTAAAGGTTCAGCAGTCATGCAAAAAAAAATGTTCACATTAAAAATATATTGTGTAAAGTTTGAAAGGATAAATTTTGTTGACTTACCATGAAATTACTAGGTATATGCTTGGAACAACAAACAACAGTGAATGACCAAAGTTCCAAGAATTGCAATATTTGCACAATACATTGTAAATCCATGAGGTTGTTGTCAAGATAATTGGATACCTGATGGAAATGTTAGAATATTGCATCTTCTCTCATGTCTGTGTGCACCCTGGAGTATTTCAAAACTTGCTAATTGACCATATACCATCTATTAGTGAATAGCCTCTTCAGATGATAAGTTTAGTTTCAAACCAAATATTTTTATCATTTGATTTCAGAAACCAAAACAAATCAATGGGGAAGAAAAAGGGTGGAAAGAAGAAGGGAGGAAAGAAGGGGAAGAAGGGAGGAAAAAAGTCCAAGGAACCCCAGATGACAGCGAAAGAAGCTATATTAGCATACCAGTAAGTGCATTTGATAAAAGAACAACTACAATTGTTCTAGCTGATACACAGTAATTTGTATAAATAATTCTGTTTAGAGACAAATGATTAGATTGCAAATACTTGTAATACTGGTATCCTTTCTCATGTTAATTTTGAACTTGTTATTTTTTAGCAAAACTATACATTATAATGATTTAGCTGGAAAGCCATGACTTTGATGTCTATAGTTATAACACCACAAAATTTACATATGACATTAATGTTACCATATTGCACAATATGATTGAACTGCTTATTAAATGCAAAGGTTAATGAAACAGAAGACAATATTATAATTTCAAAGAGATTAAACATAAAATTTGTAAATTTTTAAATTGAAAGATTTCTTTCACATGATGATGTACCGGTATATTGTTTCTGTGTCAAAAGAAATCAACATTAATTCTGATTCAGTTTTCCAAACAGCTTTCATGAAAAAATTTTGTTAAAACTTTCGCTACCCTTTGTTGACATCTTAGTTCAAAAATTAATTTGAGCTACATGTAAAATAGCCAGTCAAGGATTGGTAGTTTCTGGTCATGTTAGTGGAGCAATTGCATTGTGATAGATAAGATAATAGTTCTTGTCTGGAGAACAATGATGGCAAGTAAAGCGTTAGCTTTTTACGTTCATTTTCATTTTTTTTCCTGTAATTAGGATGACCTGTAGAATTTGTTGTAGATTCTTGTTAATGAATTTGTAAAAATTATTTATTTTTTTTAGAATTGGTATTGTTGAAAAGAAGTTAGAAGATCAGATGTATGAAATCAGAGGTTGGGAAGACAAAATAAAAAGAAATGAAGAAAGGGTTTGTTTAATTCTTACAATAAATGAAGTTCAACCCAGGGCATATTGTAAAAAGTATGAAGCTACTGGTAGTTGTGAAAAACTCTGATTAACAAATGACTGCAACATACACATGCTAAGTCAGACAAACCTTGATACTTGTTATAGATGGTGTTTCAGTATTGCTTACAGAAGACAAAAGTTGTAAAACCCATTAGAATTTAAATAGTCATATTTTGGAGACCTTTAAATCTTAAACTTTTCTTTATTTATAGCCTCTTATTGAGATTTTTTACTCTACATATTTCTATTGTTTTTTGTAAAAAGAACTATATCAATTGTGAAGTTGGGGTATTTTAATGAGATCATGGAGCACAGTAAATAAGTGATAAATATGACTGACTTAAAACAAAATAAGTTATTATATGATCATGAATATACTTATTGAAAAAAAAGGTTTTGTTGTTGAAATTTAGTAAGTGAACTACATGCATGACATGTATTCAATTGTATTCTTTGTATGTTTAATATATTTGAATACATCAGGGGGGATCCAGGGAGCATGGAGGCCTGGGCCCTTCTTGTGTAAATGCAAAAATGATTTATAGCACATGTTTTGCGTGCAGGTGAGTATGTATTGGCAGTTCTCCCTTTCCAAAAGTCAGATCAATTTATGTATGAGTATGTGTTGGCAAGTGGGTCCCTCTTCCAAAGACTGGATATGCCTCTGTACATGTTATTCAATGAATATTTTACAATAATTCTGATTGTTTGTTAGTCAATGTTACAGGTTATGATTTGAGAAAGCACCATTTTACTTTTTGTTCTTATTACCATTTACATCCACTAATCAAATTAATTTGAAAACAGTGTACCATAATCAGAAACGGTCAATGGAACACATAGTTTCCTGACTTTCATCAGCACCATATCAATACTCTAGAAACAGTGAGAATTCTGTTCCAGTCAGGTAAAATTAATACTATTTCTAATCAGATTGTGAAGTAGTAACATAATAACTCCTGAAACACTTTCAGAAGAACAAATTGACACAGTTAAAGAAAAACTGATTCCCTTTATTGAAATTTTATAGATAAAACAATTGTTTGTTCATTTGAAAATAATGTGCTTGTTTTAGAATGAAAAACTGAAAGCGGATCAGAAGTTACTTATTAATGAGATGTTGAAGACAGCAAAGATTTTAGAAGACAAATGGGACAATGAAGAGATGAGGAAGCGAGAAGATGTTGTCATGGTGATGAAGGCATATTGGACGTGGCAAAGAGACCAGGAAGATGAAATTGAAGGTATAAAGTTTGACAATGCAAAACCTATTTTTCATAAACTTGAAACATAGAAAATGATTTTTCAAACTTAATCCTTTCAGGGCATTATTTAGTGGAAAATCTAGTTTTCATAGTTAAAAAATGTAAAATTTGTATAAACTGTTAACATTTTTTAAACTCTAATCAAAGTTAATTCTCCAGATTATTATAAAATCAGTAAGATTTTACATATGGGTAACATTAACTTACCACCGATTGTTATTTTTTATGGAAAAGTCTCACATAAAGATGTAACAAACCTGTTTACTTCTTCCCTCTTAACTGATATGAACGACTTATAGCAAGTTCATTACCCAACAATTTGTATAGATATACTACAGCCAGTTTCTACTAAAGGAAACATTCAGAATAACAGAACTAGTTTACATAAGGTAATTCTTGCCACAGCAGAAACTTATTTTAACATAAGGTCCTATAAGAAATCAACTTAAAAGTATTCTTGTCTGAAATTTTGAGTCTACTGTAACCAAACTTTGATAGAATGGTCTTTATAAGTCTTATACCTTTCAGCCTCTTTAAAATTGTTAATTTCTATCCTTCAGCAATTAAAAAGCAAATTGAAAATGTGGAGAAACAGATAGAAGCAGAACAGAAGAAAGTTAACTACTGGAAAGAATACAAGGAAAAGGGACAATTTGAACATAAAAAAGAAATAGATTTACTTACAGACGAAATGACGGAGATGGAGAAAAGTTTCAATGAAATGATGCGTAAGTTATTAAACATCAGGGAACTTTATACTACCATCGTTGTATCAGTATATAGCTATTGATATAACATGATACCAGAAATACAATTTCTTATTTCTTGTTGGGTTTGTGTTGTTAGTAATGAAGATCATTAGTAAAATATTTGCTGAGATTCATAAGTGATAGTTTAATATAATGATGCAATGGAAAGATCATGATCAAATTTCTACTAACATATCAAATTTTTATTTCCTGCCAAAACATATAGTGTTACTTTTGTCTGTATGTCTGTCTGGTTAAGTTTTGACCTTTCCCAGTTATTCTTATTGTCAACTTTATGCTCTTATGGGATTGTTCTTAGATTGATAGTTTATAAGTAGAACTCCACCTAAGAATCATGTAAATTCCCCCAAAAGTAATACTCCCTGAAAAAGTCTACAGCTATTCATATTTTAAAGTCAAATCATTTCCATGTACAAACTCTGAAATACATAATATGTCAAGCTGTTCATAGGAGACATTGCTTGAAACATTTACAAAGCTTTTACTGTAAAATCATGAGTTATCTCCCTTTTTTAATTTCTATGCAAATTGAACCTCGGCTTTGCAATAACTTGACATTCTTAATAACGTCAAATTTAAACAGGATTTTCAAGGTTGTATCACCTTTTTTATCCAGAGATGCCACATAAAACCAAAATGTTATCCACAGTAGTATACTTTATAAATATAGAGGTTTTTTTTATGAAATTGTATGAATAAAAACCAACAAACCAATGGTCTGTTGGATATTTTACTGAAAGACTAGGATACTGATATCAGTATTCTTGATTTTATTACTATACATTTTCAGGTCATCTTGAAACATCCAATACCAAAGACAAAGAAAAAATTAAGAATTATACAGAAGAAGCACTTAGCTCACAGAAAACACAAGCAAGGGATGTAAGGACATACAAAAATAAATTTTAGGTTTTTATGACTTTCCTCCTAAAATTTAGCAATAAGAAACAGGTTGTATTTTTTGGTCTTATACAATAACAAAAGAAGATTATACTTTTTCAATAACACATAAATTCAGCTATTTGTTTTGAAAATTAACAAAAATTGCAGTTATTTGCTTATTTTGAAATTGAAAGATTGATTACTTATGAAGGAAAGATATTTTTTTCTTTTGGTAATCATACTGTTGGTAAAATGCAGTAAGCTGTAAATGCAATAAGATTAATATTGATAAAACAGATTTCTGTCTTTTTGTTATTCTTGAAAGAAGTGATTTTTAAAAATTATTTTACTCTGCCTCATTGTGTAATGCTTTTATTTTATAAGAACTTCTAATTATTTGACCATTTTATTCTATATGATTCCTGCTAGTAGTTTCAATGACTATATTTATTTGTGACATTACCAAAGATATTCTAATTGATAAGTCCATGTGCATAGAGCAATAAAACAGTTATTTAACAGTGACTATGTCACCTATCAAACTTTATGTTGTTAGTTCTGAAAACTTTAGGTGAAAGTGTTGATTAGTTTCTATTTGAAAAAAATCACATGCACTGACCTAAAAATCCTTTGACTGTATGAAGTTTGTACTACCTATTTTGACATTAGAAAATATTGAACGAAACTTTACAAGTCATTTTGGTTTGCAGAAAGCAATTGGTCAACTAGACAAGTATAGTAGACAAGAAGTACTAGATAAAGAATGGCTGGTGAGGGAGGTAAGATTATAATTGAATCAAGGTGCTTTGCAAGCATAGCATGATACAACTGCAGCATGTTGACATGTAAAAGGTGATCCAATGAACATTCCAGTAAGTGTGGACACAATATGTTGCTGGACACAATTATCATTGTTGCATTGCTCATAAGGAATGATTTTGAAAACCAACATCAAAATTGGATGAAAAATTTTCTATATCATGTGATATTGAATTTTTTGTCCATTTCAACCACTTTTATCTGAAAAAAAGTAAGAGAGAGAAAATCTGTTGACATATTACTGAAAGCTCTCATTGACACAAATCTAATGAAAAAAACCATCAAAATCATATGAAAAATAAAAAATTCTCATCTGCAAAATTGCCTTTTTAAACCCTTTGATCCCTTGTATTAAAAAATTGGTAAATGCTACAAAAAATGCTTGGAGTACTTTAGTTGCAAATTCATAAGGGCTGTTCCAGCAAAACATACATGGGACGGGGGTAAGGCACTTGAAAATCGGTGTAATCTCCCATAGAAGTGATTTTATTTCACTTATACCCACACAAAGAGGCAAATGCAAAAGCTTTATAGGCACCAATTGAATTTAATTAAATACATGTAGTTATAAAATGTAGACAAATAAAGGTCCAATAAAAAACCTTTCATTTTCAATATGCTTACCCACAGAAGCAAAGTGCAGCAATGGACCATAGATGCATTTTCCACTGATTAACAACCAAGTAGATATTTTTTTTTGCCTTCCCTGGGTCCCATGTATGTTTTGCTGGAACAGCCCTAAGGAAAAATTTTGAAGAAAAACATCTAAATCGGATGAAAAATAAAAATTTCCAATATTATACAAGTTGACATTTTCACCAATTTTGACCCCATTTATCTGAAAAATGGTTAGTGATATCAAGAATCTTTTGACCAATTATCAAAAGCCCTCATTGACAATAATCTAATTAAAAAAACATTGATATCAGATGAAAAATAGAAATTTATCATCTTGAAAAATTGCATTTTTTAATTTTCTATAGCCCTTTGAGCTCTTTTATATAAATATGTAAATGCTGCAAAAAAATGCTTGAAATAGTTTTTGTTAATTTTTTGTTGTATTTAGTATCAACAGATTTTTTTTGGATGGGATAAGTTATAATAGATCTGAACTTTTGTCTATTCAATAAACATAAAGCAGATTTATATTTGAACTTTATTTGATCAATCAGTTTTAAACAAAGTGATATCGTTATTATATTTCACATTGTTTTCAATAAATTTATTGTAGGTTGAGATTCATAAAAGGGAGGCAGATGAACTTCGACAGGTGGTTGAAAATTTAGAAAAAGATAATTTGGAAATAATGAGTGAATTGTTTGAATGTAAGATAGAAGATTTAAAGGTATCCAGGTAAGTAAAAGGGAAACTTGTACATCTGGTATGATTTTTCAGTTGGAACATAAAAGTCAAAACTCTGAGGTTTTAATGAAATTGAAGCTGCTTTGTTAAAGAAAATGACTTTAAATCTGAGATTTTAAAAAGTATCCAGGCCAATGCTCCCGGTCTGAGAATTAATGTTTCAGAGTTTCAATTTTAATACATGTATTTATTGTTCAGAGTAATTGGTTATTTTAATGCTTGACATTTCTGGTTCTTAAAAAATTTTAAAAATAATATAAGCCCTTTTCACTGTTTTTTAAAGATAAGATGTTACTTTTTAATGACATCATAATTGTACCTTTTATGACAACATGGCCTCTGAATATGCAGTTTTTATCTTGTTAGTGTGATCTAAACTTTCATGCAAACATAAGGAAATTTTCAATTTGTTGGAATTTTAGGCTATTACCTTGTTCTTTATTGAGAAAAATTAAAATGTCAAATAATCTGGTATTAATTACTGTCATTTCTCTGTGTTTCAGAAACTTTTATTTAACACAATTTGAAGACAATGAAAATCTAGATGAAGATGGAATACTTGAAATGGACATGAAAGAGTTGTCTATAAACCAACCTAAGACTGGTGACCATGAACTTATACATGAAAATAAGGAAGGACAAAGACTTAATATGCCAATGAAAAGCATCCAAGGTAAGAAAAGTAGCAGCTGGAATCTTAAATGTGTGACATAAATGAATGCAGCTTGAATTTTAGGGCAAAGGGGTGAAACTGCACAAAAAGTATGGTCATTATGAATTTTTCTTAGACTGTTTCCAATTATTAAAAGACACATTTAAGTTTATGACATTTTTCATGTACATGCATCTCAGAAATACAAATGACAGAAAGGTGCTGTGCCCCTCCATATAGGGCTATATAACTGGAACACTGGAATGGGGCAGATGAAAGCAGTTAAAGATACTTAATGGTCAAGTAGAACCATATGTTCAAGGATAGGCCTCATAATGGCAAAAAGATAAAATCTCATACAGTTAAACTTCTGTTGCACTGTCTCAAATACCTCAAACTTCATGGTTATTGGACCTCCTTTTCAGTTCATTCAATGTTTTTGAAATATGTCCAAAACCTTGATTTATCAAACATGCCGTTAACACAAACATGATTAGGTGGTCCTTTGGATTCTTGAGTTACTGTTTTTTTGACTGCAGTCATATTTGGTCCTATTGAATTATTTGGCTCTTCATGTTTTATTCGTTCAATTTTTATGGTTGACTTTAAAAATCCATAACTTAAATGTTGAAAATTGAAATATTTCTTATGTGAAAAATGATAATTTTAGTGAGCATGTATTTATTATTTTTTATTAGCAAGACCTAAAAGTGCTACACAGAGAGCAATAGAACAACGAGTGTTTTCCATAGCAACAAAACAACATATAGAAAGTGAGGAAAGTGATGGTAAGATCTATTTATAGTTCATTTTTTTAAGTCTATTCAAAAACTATTTATCGTATTTATAAATACAACATAATTTTGAACATTGTTAGATTTTTAGACAGTGAAACCTTAATGATAATGCCTAATTCATTATTGAACATATATTATTGAACAAGAATTCTGCTCAAACCGGTGCTAGGGGTAGTCTTGAACTTACAGTTAGGTGCAAGTTTTTACTCTGTGACTTTGAGATGAAGAACAGCAATCAAAGCCCTGTTCCTCTGCTTGGAATTTACTTGTATACATGAGATTTTTGTGCCATGAATATTTACACCATATCATTTCTTTCTATTATTTAGCAATTTTTGACCTATTGAAATGAGACTTTATTCTTGAAACAGGGGAATTTTCATCTTAAAGCCTATATGGAATAAGTTAATATGACTACCATAATTCAGTATGATGTGTCAATGTGTCTCAAGTTTGTATGCCTCTGAAGAAATGGTTACGAATTATTTTCATAATAAATGTTTACAATTCTGTCATAGTTACATTAATTTTTTAGGTGTTAATAGAAATAATAAAGGTAGTATTTTAAATAAATTGACACTAAAATTTAATAAAGTGAAATGAAATAGGTGGCACACAGTAATTTGATGCACAATATGTGATCTGGAATTTTTTTATGTATGTCATGTGCACTGGAATTGAAATGGTCTATTGGTAGAAATCAGAAATGTCAGAAATGTTGAGCACAACTGGACAAATTATAACAAGTATGAATGTTACCCAATAGATCCTTCAGGCTCTGGTCTTAACCTACTGAGGGTCATAGTGACCTGTGCCCTTACCATTTATGTCAAAAATGTACTTTACGTCAAAATCATAATTGGGTCAAATACAAAGCTTACTTTTGCGATAGTTCATTTAACAGATATTACAGCGGAGACCATAAAGTCATTTAGTCAAAAACATATCCAAAAACATAGATTTTTGGCAACATTAAAAAAAAACACTTCCAAATTGTAAAGATATAAAAGATTTACAGAGTATCACATAAACCTGCATGTTATATAAATTAAAAAACGATCTGTTATTTCATAGTTACATGTCCAAGGAAGATCATAATTAAACCATTGATTATAAAAAACCTTGATTTTTTTTGTAAAAGCTCATGTAATGATGTTAGTTGAGTTTGGTGAAAACTATTGATTTGAGATGAATCTTGATTGGTAATGCAGGTATAAGGGCTTTTTTCTACTGGTGTCTAGAAATGTTATATACCCCAAAGTAATGTGAATACATCAGGATTTGTGTCCACTGTCCAAATATTATAAATATTTAACTCTCATTATTATTTAGGTACATTAAAGTCAAGTTCACTAAGTTTCAGATTTAGAGAAGTTATCGATGATATGATATGGTGTAAATATTCAATTGATTTCCATTTTAGATGACAGTGTGGAGACAGACTTGTTAGATAATATGTACTTTGAAGAGGAAGATTTCAGTGTAAGTTTGACACACATCAGTGTTTTACCCCCACAAACAAATGTTAAGATGTATCTAAGAAAAATCCTGTCTCTTTATCTCTCCAAATACTATTTAAGGGCATCTCCTTCTAAACCACTTAATTAATTTCAGTGAAAGTTTACATGAACATAAGACACAATGTGTAAATATGTTTAAGGAAAGAATCCAAATTTGCTCATTCCAAGGGTAGAAAATTTACTCTAAACATGTCTGTCCACATACCTTCTCAGCACATCTCCCAAAACATTCAATAGATTGCAATTAAACTTTACATGATGATAAGACACAATATTCAATAAATAATGCTATCTCCTAAACTATAGAATTTAGAATTTAGAATTTTGCTAAGTTGACAAAGGGTATCAGAATTTCAGTCACACCCTTGGGGGTATTGGCCTTAGGGGAGAAAAAAATGACCAGCATGATTGTCCAAGAACTCCTCCTACACCGTAGAAGTTAAAAAGATAAAATTAAGTGCATCGGTTACACATGAAAAGTTGTCTTTGCTGAAGATTCCTGCCACTGGGGTGGGACCACACCCAGATTTCAATATCTGTTGAGATCCCCACCCCTAAAAGGAATTCGAAGATACCAAAGGGGCAGACAGAAATCGTTAAGTCGGAAGACAGACAA
>JARWCS010329021.1:0-12300 GCA_034783895.1 Geukensia demissa | reverse complement strand
TTCACACATTACTGAAACATTCTTAAAACATTTTAACAAATGTTTAAAACTCGCTTTGTCTTGATGTGTTTTTAAAACATTTTATTGACGTTATGAAAACATTCTTCATACATTATAGAAACGTTTTAAAAATGTGTTGAAATAATGTTTTTAAAACCAAAGAAAAATGTTTTGAAAATGTTTTGTGTTACCTGGGAAGATTCTATATATATGCTTAATAATTTACATTAATACTTATTTCAGTCATTTTATTTTGTTAATTTTTTTTATTTGGCTATTTTTTGGTGTTTTTACACTAAAACAAGCCGGACGCGTTTCGATTGATGTCTTAGCTTAAGAACCAGGTTTGTTTTCAAATTTGTTTGGATTTTTAACTAGCTGTCAGAAACAACGAGTAGTTTTACGAAGTCGGTACATCTTGTTGTCTCTTGTTTTGTATGCATACAATGTATCGACTTCAAAGGTTAAATCTTATGCGATCAGTTTTTTTAAGTTTGTTTTTGTGTCGTTTTGTCACAGCACTGTTCCTGGTTAGGGGAAGTGTTACTGATTACTCACAAATATGTTTAACACCGCTGTATACTATATGTGCCTGTCCTAATCAAGAAACCTGTAATACCCTGTGGATGGCGTTGTTTTTTTAATTATTATTGATATTTATTTTTGTTTAATTATGACCTGTTGTACACTGTATACTTATCTGGGTGATTTGAATATAATGACTTTTTATTTTTTGGACCTTTTACAGCCTGCCGTAGGGTGTGGATATGTGTCCATTATTGAAGGCCTTAGGCCAATCTATTATAGATATTTGTATCATACACGTTTTTGATGAAGGTCTCGTGGACAATCATACCACGTCTTCTTTTTTCTATGTTAACTGGACTTTTAGTGTGTTAAGTCGATTTTTATTACCCTTTAAATCATTGTTCATCATTTCCAATTATGTTGCTTCTTCGTCTATGATGTTTTTCTTTTCCCAAATGTGCAACTCCTGCTTTCCTTAAAAATAAATCTTGAGAAACAAGAAAAACCAGAGATTAAACTGGAAAGGAACAGACTAAACAGGCAGTGTATAGAATTAGAAAAGACTGGACATGATAGAAAAACACAGCTTAGAAAAACAAACTTTCAAATTTCTAGAAAATGCCAAAATCAATGCACAAAATAAACAACATTTTGATTTTTACAGTTCGCTTTAACAGAGATACTCGTAGCAGTTCAGAGAAATGTCTATATGTGCATTGTGTAACATGGACGAGATAAGAATCTCATGAAGCGGTTTCCTCCAGAATATTCCAGATACAGCATTGCTGTGGTTTCGTTTTCTCTAATGATGTTTTTCATTCAGTCAGACGCTACTAATTTTACCGTCAACGTATTTCTTTTCTCTAATAGGCCTAACACTATAAAAACTAATATCAATAGGAGACGCCAAACAGTTTTAATTCCTATATATCATGTACATCAAACAAGTAATAAACAATAATGTAGATTACTGTTTGCTTCGTTAGTGTTTTTATTGAGTTATTTGACATAAATTCGTGGTCTTCTATGTCCAGAATATCAAAGTATTTCTATGATTTGATTTCCTAATCACATTACGTAAATGGGCGTCTTATCAATAGAACTGTTCCAATAAATGTCATTTAGTCATGCGGCTTGTCAATATGGAAGACGCTGATTATTCTAAAAGAACTTCTTTTTTAATAACAATACAAGTTAAGCATGTTTTGCTACGAAAAATAGATTTACAGAGGTTTAGTTCTTGAAAACCAACAGCTACTTGTTTAGATGTGGTAAAGTCTTACATTTACTCCATTTCCATCTAAAGACTTAAATCTTAAAGGCATCCGCCATCAGCGAAAGTAACAAAATTACTCGCCTATGAGAAAGAGAAATCCCGTAATTTTGGGAATGTGAGATTTCCTCATGTGCACCTATCTCACCCCAACGTGCACTCTTGCGTTTTGGCAATAATGACTATATCCATTGTCCTATATTTCCAGTTATAAACCACATATATTAATTTCTTTGATAAAAACATCCATTGAAATGCTAATAAAGAAGTTTATTTCAGTATTTTGAAGCAGAATAGCTGATTTTCTCCACGAGCTGTTGTGTTGACAAAGGGCAGGAAGTCAGCATGGAATACCACATTTTTGTTAGCTGCTTTGGAACAAATTTCATAAATGAAAGAATTAATCACTTTTTAAACTTGAAAATATTACATTAGCATACATGCATCCACTATACTGAATCAATTCCATTAGTATCATGTATAACTACAATAAAGTGTACATAACTGAGTGCTACTACAAGGTGGATGCAGCTGCTGATTGCCTGTGTGTCCCAGGATATCACCAGCCTAGCACTTAGGTGCTGACATGCCATCATTGTCGCTTTTCATTGGCGTTTCATACCGATTGTACCAGTTCGATTCATGTAGTAGAAAATGGTTCAAGCCAGGTTCGAACCGCTTAATTGAAAGTGACCCATGTTTGGTGTGTTTGTGTGCGTTCGCGAGAAAAAGAGCTATTTCAGCTTCTTTTTACTATCGCTTTGGTCACTTCTAAATAGTAATGAAATTTAGTATAGGAAATTTAGGATAGGTATGCCTTATGTTATAGTGTAATATTTGTTTTACATTGTCTACTTATTTGGGCGAGTTTTTACATTTGAATATCATCACAATATATTTGGCGGGACTGAAACAGCTTGACTTAGGGTGTGAATATGTATTCATTATAGAATAACTTAGGAAAGTCTGTGGATGTTTGTAATTTATGTATTTTGGATTGCTGTCTTATATCACATTTCATTTTTCTATGTATATGTTAAGTTTCAATAAAAACTTACGCCTACTTTTATAGCATAAAGGTACGTATAGAAAAAGGAGATGTGGTTTGATTGTCTATGAGACAGCCATCCAAACATGTAAATAACAAACATCTACAGGTTTCCGTAAGGTTTACGTCAATGGACATATATTCACACCCTATGGAAAACTGTAAAAGAACCTCAACAAAAAGGGGATGATATTGAAAAGTAAAAACTATCGGACAAATAAGTATACCTGTAATCCAAGTAACATTTAAGGATAAATACAACAACATCCACTGGATTACAGGTTATTTGGCTTGGGACAGGCACATAAAGTATGTGGTGGGGTTAAACATGTTTGTGAGATCTCAATCCTCCCCCTAACCTGAAGTCGATACAAAGTAGCAATAACAAATAAAACAAAAGACAACAAGATGTACCGACTACGAATAAAATACTCGCGGTTTCGTACATCTAGTTCAAAATCCAATATCTGTTATTCTATAGCTAATACGTCAATCAAAACTAGTCCGACTAGTACCATTAAAAGCAAAAAAGGTATTGTGCAAGTGCAAAAATAACGTAAAGTATTGATAGGATGTAGAAAAAAAAATTAACAAAATATTTAATGAAATTAGGTTTGGTGTAAATTATTGGGCAGAGTAAAATCGATATTAAAGAAGACAAAATTCAAAGATCTTAGAATAATGTTATAAAGATAACCTTTATGTATTAGTTTATTCAAGTAACTGACAAGTCCCAATGGGTTTTGTTTAAATTTACGTGCTCCATTTAACAAATTTCCATAAATATTTGGGTGTGAATTTCCGTTTTTCACAAATTTTCTGCAGGTTCAACCAAACTTTAACATAATACCTTTATATTTATAAAAGAATTTGCTATGTACGTTTCATGAACAGAGTCTTTCACTTTTCACTAGTTTTTGAAATGTCCCTAGTTTCTGAAGCATCCCTAGAAGCAATTTATACAAATCTAATAAAATTAAATGTAAAAAAGATTCCAGTAACTTTGTATATTTCGGAGTTTTTTTATACATGTTCTATGTTTTTCTCCACTCATCTGAAAAATGGAAAATTTGGTCATTTTCCATAGTAACAATTTTTGCTCACAGGATTTGTGAATTTCTGTATGCCCTTTGGTATCTTCGAATTCTTTTCAAAAATGAAGAAGATTTTGTTTCATATCTATTGGCATATATTTATAAGTTATGCCAGTAAAAATAAGCTTGGAGGTACCAGAAATTCAAAGATTAAGACATTGTCGGAACTAAATTTTTTTTACAAAACTCAACAATTTTCACATGAGCACATGACAAACAACGTCACCTTTTAGCATATTTTAGCACCCGATTCGGTTGCAGGTAAGATAGTTAAACCTCTATCTAAATCCCCCTTTCAGATTTTGTAATTTCTGTAAAAGAGAATAGCCAAGATATGATAGACTCATTTCTTGAAACGTACATTAAATGTTTTACTATTTTATGGTCAATAAATCCTTGATATAATAATTTGATGGTGATACAAAGAAAACGGACATGGACGAAAAGAGAAGTTGAGAAAATATATACACCAAAATGAAGGAGCCAAAGGGACTTCCCGTCAAGGAAGGGAAAATTTACAATAGGGAATGAGAAATCATATATTTAAGTTTCTCTATTCACGTAAATTATATTGACATATATGCAAAAAGCAGAAAAATGACGTCTGTGGACAGTACCCCCTTTTACTAACAAATTCAGGGTTGTTTCAAAAATTGATAACAGAATTACGTATTGAAAAGTATTTGACATGCACGTGAGCGCATAACTGTCTGATTTGTTGATCTGTCGGGAACTCAGAGAGACATATTTCCTTCTGTAATCGAGAAAATATATTATGACATCAAACCATTAAAATAATTTACCAAACTACGTTGGATTTTTCTTCTCAATTGATATTTTTTTTATACATTGTTACGTTGTAGAATAAAAATGTTCTTGTTATAGATGATTTTTTGATCACTTAATTCTTCAAGAGACGCGTTTCCTTCTTCAATCATGAAAAAAATGATATCAAATCATTAGAAAAATATTAATCATACTACGTGGAATTTTATTCAATTATTTTTTTATCATAACGTTTGATAATAAAAAAATGCATAATGTTTTGAGAAAGTTGTAGGATGTATTGTGATTAAAAACTCAATGAACCAAGCCTCCGGAAGAGGACTCACAAGAAAATGATGAGACAAAAATTGAAAAGCCTATAAAAACGACAACCATAGAACAAGTACATAGCATAACACGACACAGTCTTGACACAACAAACTAAGATATATCTATGAGCAATGCCGACCGCACCAAAAAAGCGGTGACTTTCTCTGGTCAAAGTAAGCAGTTGTCTTTTTAAGGACACTACCCACATTTGACATTTTTAGGCTATGAGGGAAGCATTAGCTAATATTGTATCTATCAAGACGAGGATTACAACCTCCTGACGTAGAAGCGAACAGCTTTGTTAAGAGGATACTGTACCACTCTGAACAGGAAAAAATCTGTTTTAATTTTGGAAAAGGATATACGGTCGTCAAGACCTTGTTATCGAACGTAAAATTTCTGGAGGGACGACTTGAGCAATTTCTGTGTCAACGATTGAACTGTGTCGAAAAACTTTAAGGTATATCGACACTGTTTAACTGCACATTCCCACTTAGCACGTGTATGAAATAATAAATTCTGGTGTGATTTCTTTTTCAAATTTACAAACTTAAGAGAAAGAAGTGTCGAAACTTTATATATTTTCTCTTAAAATTTAGATAACAGAATTACGTATTGAAAAGTATTTGACAGAATTACGTATTGAAAAGTATTTGACATGCACCTGACAGAATTATTTTGTTATAATTACATACATATTTAAATTTTTCCAACTTTTCTTGAAAATACCAATTGAAAATTCTTAATAGGGGAAATAACTCTTCAATTTTTATTACAACAAAGAACATTCTGATGGTACTGGATAAACAAAAACGCTGACCCCAATAATTTATTTTATTACTTGAAAGCTATATTTACCAATTTTTATTTCAAAATTCTATCTGTTGGTCTTTTTTCTAATTGTAGAATTGGGTATTTTCCCTATAAAACTGAGATTTGTAAATTAAGCTGTTCTTATACCAACAGAAACTAGAAAGCACGGAAGACGACATATACATTTGTTTTTATTTTTTAAAGGCCTTCATGCATACTACATTTCAGCAAAGTATAAAAATACCATGTGTAAAGTTTAAGTAATTAGCTACCTTAAGATCTATAGACCATATGGTGGGAGACTAGAATTTAACTGATTATGAACAAGAAGTTGACAGCTTGGAAGTCGAAGTCATTCCGTTTGTCATGAAGTTTTATATATAACCTTCATTCATCTAACTCGGGATAAAGATTGAGGTATGAGGCGGACTCTCTGTAATGTATTTCATTTCAAGCACACTTGGACAAATAAGGTGACGGAAAGAATAACAAGGCCACAACACATGAGTTATAGTTTGACCATATGACAGCTATGAAAATGAAAAGTCATGGGGCAAATGTCTTCACTCCAACCACGAAAAAAACAGAAGGAATTTACAAATGTAGAGGTCTCCACAAGGCCTTCAACAAAGGTGGAATACCACTCCTTGTGAAAAGCTCTAAATATCCCCATAAAAAACAATTTATGGCGTTCTGTGGACTCGAGACCAGTGAAAGAACATCGTCAATGAATTTATTAAAGTAATATGTACAAGGGTCGCCTCTCCTGGTTAACATATATTTTTGTACCCATTAAAATATGTTATTATTATCACACATGTGCATGCATATAAATTGATTATAATTGTTGTATATTTTCTCTGTAACAATGCTTATTGTTTTAGAGAATAAAGTATTCATTCATTCATTCATCCTTCTTTTTATCGCTGGAGCTTTACCTTTTAACTTCTACGTGGGTTAGTATTGATTTCTTTTTTTTTAGAAACTTTCAAGTGTTTATCAGTTTTGTATTTTGGGAACAACTTCGACATTTTTGTGGTATCTTATCATTTCAGTTTTCCAGGTTATTAATTTTGTGTCAATAGTTAGGGATCGATGGAAATGATACCTAGAAAGGCATATGCACTTGTATCATTAATACAAAATAAAAACCAAATCACATATCTTTTCTTTAAAATGCTTAACAAAAGTCACTTTAATTTTACTATTTGTTCTTCTCGATAAAAATTACGGTAAACTTTTTAAAAACGCATTTTAGCAAGATGATAAAACTGATCTAGTACTGTCTAGTATTTACACTTCACTGAAATTTGAATTTATCGTACGGAACATTATTCATAATCCTGAACAACTTTCCCATTTTTCCTGTTTGTTTTGGGTTTTTTTTGCAGCAGGATGCAACTTGGATGAACTCTGTTACTGAAAAGTACAAAATAAACATTAAAGTAATATAATTTTTCCCGCAGATGATGTGGACATACCATTTATTAAATGTGCACTTTTTCATTTCAATCAAGTTCGACGTTTTTGACGAAGGTATTGGTGATCTGTTGAAAATCTCTCTTTGCAACAGTTTCACATTCCGATCCATTTACTTGGAGAAAAATAGATTGCTTTGAAAATACTCCACTACAAATAGAAAGCAGACAAGTCATCAAAAACATATTGAATGTTCAAATTCCATAAGGACAGTCGTGATTTTGTTTTAAACTGCTGTACTTTAGTTAAAGTACATCGTATGTTTTAAGATATAGGACAAACAAACTTTCTATTTTTGTGCACGAAATTTTAATTCTTAACAAAAAATAAAATTAAAAAGACAAACATCAAAAGCCTATCGGTGCATATTGTTCCCTTTTTATGTAAAAGAGTTCGTCGTGTTAATGAGAAAACAGATTAATGTTTAATAAATTTCCGATGTTTAGTTAAAGACAAATGAATATTTTAACTGCATTGATATTCATCAGTTTCAAATATGCCGTAACTTTATTAGAGCAAATACCAGACAATTTTACTTATGTGCAATACATTAGATTGCGAAACTGACAGTATATGTCAGCAGAACTATTCTGTTGAGATTTTAATTATTCCTATAAACTATACTTTTCAAAATTTATCTAACCTAATTGACAGCAATCAAATGACGACTTTGGTTTTGTTAAAAGTTTACCGATAGTAGTCTTCCTTAGGGGACAATACAATTGACTGTATAAATAATTGCGGGATATTCAGGTCGGTTGTTTAAGTTCTAGATTCTAAACTATCGTCCGTTTCGTAAAGAAATTGGATATAATCTCCTTGATATTTACCCAATATCTTCTTTTTTATGGAATGTCATTGACATGATAACCTCATATCGTCTTGAAAGAGCATAGAAAAGACCAGAACAGCATATCCATTAAAGAGATACCAAAACGTTAACTCGCCGCGATATGGCTGAAATACTGCCGACGTGGCGTTAATCAATCAATCAATCAATCAAACAATCAACTAAAACGTTGACAAATAAAGACAAAAAACAAACGCAAATTGCAAAAAAAAGAATATTGAAATTCACGAAACTCTTTGAAAACATAATAAGTCCAGATGCTACTTAAGAGTCAGCACCGTCTGTCCCCGCCCCTCCGCGGACCTTGCTGTTGAATCCATGATCTCTAATCCAGGTTCACGGCTAACTATCAAATTAACAAGCTCAGATACACTGTCCCAATAAGACTCAACGAATTCATAAAGATAACTACAGAATTCATAAAGTGGGGAGTTCAACCTTGTTTCGGTGTATCCTTGTTACACTGGCATAACAACAGAATCCCTCTGGTAAAGATATTGTGCAAGACTGTAGAGAAATCGAATAGTGTAAATAACGCTAAACTTCCATCATAATACATTTGTTCATGGAACTGAAAATCTTTACCAGCAAAAGTACTCTCTTGGGATCTATTTTTTTGCTATAAACTATACTTTTGGTAATTTATGTAACTGAATGACCGTATCTTTTCGTTTTTATATATAATATACAGATCGGTATTAATCTGGCTGTGAGCCAAATATTTTGCACTTACTCCTACCATACTTGAATTTTAATGTTGTATTTACAAGATCAGGGTTAATTATCACAAAATAACATAAAAATACAAATAAATACACAGATAGCTTCATTTTCTAAAAAATCAACACACTTGCCAAGGTTCAAGATGAGTTGAGGGTCTTTCTTGTTTTGATTTCTTTGGATGATAACAATATTTAATTCGTGGTTGTGGTTTTATTATTCCATCTTAGCGTGAAGAGAAATAATGGGTTAATGAGTTAATGGAACAATACCGTAGAACATATTGTTGTTCGAAAGATTATATCAAATTACTTGTATGAAGTGTACAAAACTTCTTGATGTTTCAGTGTGTTATTATTTCAATAAAATAGTTGTTTTATTCTGAATGATAGGACCCTTTTTATTTAACAAATTGTTTGTTGGCACAGTTTCATGAAGTAAATAAACTATAATGAACAACCATTTAGAAGCAGTGTCTTTTAATATTTTCCATGCTATGAAACATCAATAAACATTTATTATCACATAATTAATAGAGATAAGTTCTTTTGCACGTCTAATATGGAGCTAATTTCGCTTTGATTATTATGTCTAATACGAGGACAGAATGACTTTACATTATTAATCCATATCAGCCCTAGATTTGTATGGATTTTTACATTGTAAAGCAATATCAGCCCCCACGCGCAAACCGAAAGAATTGTTACGTCACGTTTGTCGTTTTCAGCTGTACAAACAGGCTTTTAATGTGTACCGTTTCTATCATTGTATTGAATAAATTTCTCAAATAAATGTATAAATTGATTATTTTATTTATTTTCATAATTAATTCACATTAAGAACAAAATATGTGATAAATAGATCATAAGATGTCACTTTCGAAATCAACCCTGGTATCATCCCTCGACCATGATCGTCCCTCGGGATGATACCTTGGTTGATATGGAAAGTGGCATGTAATTATCATTAATTATATCAATGTTTCAGTTTACTTTTAAAAGACACACCGATTCCATATTTTTAAATAAGAATTGTCATTCTGAATTCAATATAAATTGTCCTAACAACAAAATTCAATTTCGCATGTAATTGTAGTATTCGGTTAACTAGGTTAGATATACTACATGTACTATGTCAAAAACAGTGTTGTTTTAAGACCTTCTTATTACATTCGACGATCAAATACAATAAAACAACTTTATTTTGATTTTTTTATAAATGTTTTTACTGTCGAACGTTACAAACAGATCACATTGATTGGACTTTGACGTGTACTAAATTTTCTAACATAATTTAAATATGTCCGAATTTATTACTCATTCCTTTTCCATTGTTACCATTTTTTTCTAAGTCATAAATGCTTTTTCCGAATATTTTTTTAATGTTTGTTTCATTTCATTTCTAAATCATGCATTTTTCAAGAAAGTCACAGTGATACATCGTTTAAAGGGTAACACTTAAATTAATGTGTTTGAATCTTTTTAATGGACAAACTTGCTAAAGCTAATGACTTTTGTCAAAAAAAATTTAATTGGACGCTTCATTCTATTAACAAATTTCAAGGGTTTCACTGTAAAATAATGAATTATCATGTTGAGTTGAGTACTCACAAAAATGTTAACCCCGCAACATACTCTATGTGCTTGTCCCAAGCCGGGAACTTGTAGTTCGTAGGATGTCGTTGTTTTATTTATCAAGTATTTTCATTTACATTGTTTTCTGATTTGGTCGACACTGTTATTTTTGAATTTTTCTTATGACAACCTGTAGATGTTTGTGATTTGCACGTTTAGGATGTCTGTCTCATATATAACCATATCACATCTCTTTTTTCAATATTTTTCAACATTAAGATTTCTTTGTAGTGTTTGGTTTGCTAATGTTTGTCCTTCGTTTCGCACTGATGGCCATGGCCCTGTCCGTCTTCCAGCTGTTTGCCATGCTATTGTTCATTTTCAATTGCTGATCATGATCCTGAATATTCTCTCCTGTTGGCCATGGGGTTGTCTGTCTTCCAATTCTTGGCCATATATTATTCAACATTCTTGTCCTGTCAGTCTTCTCACTTTTGTCCATTGTCCTGTCTGTTCTCCACTGTTGGCAATGGCCCTGTCTGTCGTCCCACTGTTGGTCATGGTTTTGTCTGTCTTCCCATTGTTCGCTATCGTCTTGTTTGTCTTCCCGCTGTTTGCCATAGTCCTTAGTTTTATATTTTGTCTGGAAATTTTATAAAAGGACAAAGGACAAGGTACAATAAGGGTGGTTTTTTGGCCCCCTCTTCAAATAGCTTTATATTTTCCATATTAAAAGGTAAGGTGTAGTAGCCCTCCAAAATGAAAATTTTTTCTTGTTTCTAATAATCTTTGGTTACCTAGCAACGGATTTTAAATATACTATGATACTAGGGGAAAACCTTTCTTTATCTCAGATATTGGATGATATCATTGTATTACGTCCTGCTATCAGAATATATGGGAACTTTTTGAAGTAATAACTGGATTTTGTAAAGAACATTTACACAGAGAATTAACTTTTCCCCGGAAAACCAGGTTTTTCGCATAGCAACCGTTAATTTTCATGGCAACGGAAACCAGCCATCATTTATTTCATATTGCCTATTTATTTTTATTGAATGGTTATAAACGATGTATTTTATCACATAGGTTAATAATATAATCTCATATTTATTTAAAAAAAAACTTTTTATAGGAATAAGGTGTTCCTTGGTTTAAATACCCCTAAAATAACATAGCAACCATTAATTATCATAGTAACAAACAATTATCGTGATATATTTCCACTTGTTCTAAAACTGAATAAAATTGTGTTGTAGTTTTATGATATCACTATCTTAAGGATAAAATTCCATTTTTTCAAAACTAAAGCAAGTAACATTGGTTTCCATGGTGACCAGAAAAGAATTTCTATAGCAACCACGAGTATATTTTGTCAATAATGATTATATCTAATTATATTCTGACGACATTTTTTTTATTCGGATCAGATATCACTTGGACCTGCAAATTTTTCAATATCATTTTGTAGAGCAATACATGTATTACATGCATTTTACAGTTTGAAGATTACCCCCGAGGGCGGCCGAGGTATAGAAAAAGGCCGTCCGGTTTCTCCTCCTGCAGGTAGAACCGCTGATAAAGAGGCGTCCGTTAGTTCGAGCGGGATGTATAAATATGCGAACTCTGCTTCGCAAAAGTTGTGGCGGGGAAAGAATAGGCACTAGGTATCTCTGTCCGGTAAGCACTAGTTCTCTAAAAGGGCCGTCCCTGGTTGTGGGGGATGTATAAATACACAATTCTTCCAGAGGGAGACGTTAAAGACGCCCCGTGTTAAGGAAATGCCACGTCCTACGCACGCTAAAGACCCATTTGTAACAACTCAT